>JAUEJL010125441.1:0-11598 GCA_032274825.1 Drosophyllum lusitanicum | reverse complement strand
TGAATCAAATGATGTCTTAAATTACTATCATACCCTTTTATTACTATTTTATAATAATAAGAAAAAGAAAAGATCCCACTTTTTTGGGATCTAAATTTATGGCTGTGATTAACTCTTACATTTTTTACATTAATTTACTTTTTACTAGAACCATACTATATATATATATATATATATATATATATAGGGATGTAAACGTACCGAGCTACTCGTGAACTATTCGAGCTCGGATCGTTAAAAGCTAGAAATGAGCCGAGCCTTAACGAGTTCGAGCTCGAGCTCGAGCCTAGATTAAAGCTCATTTAATAAACGAGTCAAGCTCGAGCTCCAAATAGTGGGCTCGCAAGCTTAAACGAGCCTAAATGAGCTTCATATACAATATCATTTAAATTTTATATGTTTAATTTTTAATAATTATATATATCATTTTAATATAAATATCAAAATATATCCGAGCTTCATAAAAATTAAACGAGCCGAGCTTGAGCTCAACATCATAAGCTCTAAACAAGCCGAGCTCAAGCTCGAGCCTAAAAAAACCTAAACGAGCCCGGCTCTATAAGTGTCCAGCTCGGCTCGGCTCGTTTACATCCCTATATATATATTTATATATTTCATACTAAAATAAAATGGGTGTTTAAATTAGGTTACTTTCTTCTTTCATTTGAGTATTTGACAAGAAATATAAACAACCACTCTTATAGCTTCTAACAACAAATATATATTTAAGGTCATAAATTATTGATGTACTAATCATAATTTGTTGAGTAAGAAGGCCGCACAAACAATGAAACAAATATATGGACTATATGTTGTACATGACATAATTAATGACTAATTTTGTTTAAAAAAAATATACAAATTTGTTTGTACTTCTGCTTATTAAAAGCCTCCAACAGGCATCAGTGGAACCTGAATTAGAAATCTGGTCGTTAGTATCATGACAATCATATATAAGAAAAAATAAGTTGTTCATTAATCTGACAAATTTGATTCTATATATAAGCAGTTATTAACATGTAAATTAACACCTTAATAATCACACAATAAGAATCAATCTTTTTGCAGCTGTTCATAAACTAAATGTTACACCCACGAAATCGTTAAAATTAAAACCACAATGAACCAATTGAGTTAAAGTACAAAATCCGCATTGACCGATATGGAATTTGCAACTAAATCAATGAAACTAAGGGGATAATCAACATACCTGCACAACACAGCAACTTCAAAAGCCTGTTTAAACACCAAAAAGAAAAGCAGATAGCAGCAGCAGCATAACAGAACATGAGGTTCTTGAAAAGCTAGAGCTTTCTGTTGTATAGTTTCCATAATTGTAAGGATAACCAGTATTAGGCATGGGATTAGGTGGTGAGTTCTGGCAGCAGATAACAGGAGCCACTGGCGGACAATTGCCGCCTTTAGGAGCCGCCGGAGGCGGTGGTGGAGCATATATTTGGCTTCCTCCGGGTAGCTGTGGTGGCGGTTGTAGGGGTTGAGAGGTGCATGGATATGGACAAATTCTGCAGTTTTCACATGCAGCTGGTGGTGATACTGAGCCTGATGCTGATACACCATCATATTGAGGTTTTTTAGAGATTGTATTAGAATCAGAAACAACCCACCAACAAGAAGAACAAGCAAGTAAGATCATTAGCTGCCTTGAAAACATCATATTTTTTTATCTTCAGATAATCTGAAAATGATAAACAGAAACAGGTGGGAGTAAAGAATACACAGATATGTATGGTAGTATTTATTACAATGTCCCCTGCATGAAATTTTTCGGTCACTTACACGTCAGAACACCGTATGACCACAGCCTATCGCCACCTGGCAGGCGATGTGGCAACCCCAGATGAAGATATACACACATGATCATCAACAGAAGACAAAAATGTACACATCAAACTTGACTCGCAATTTATAATTTTTCAAAAACCAAAAGGGTACAGATTTTATAACAGAAACTAAATGAATACAGAATACAAAGTAAATACTGGATACACACACACACACATAATCAGGAATTCAAGATCAGATAACAAAACGCGAAAAGAAATAGTGCATCAGTTTTACAAAGTTATGCATCAGATTCATGATAATTGGAATACAAATAGCTCTTTTTAGCAGATGTCGCAGTTGCTGTAGGCAATGCAGAAAAACCAACATATTTGCTATCTTTTTTCGCAATGCATATTTTGGCGATGTAGTCAAACGATTTATGTTTCCTTATAAAGGGCTGGTTGGCATATTCTTCTACTGGCATCCACTGCAAGGGACGAAAAAGAAAGAATTAAAACAACTTGAATTATTTTATGAATGTATTTTAATCATAAAAAGATGATTTTGATGAAGGTTTAAATAAAGAAATTATAATTTATATATAGCAGATGTTGCTACCTGTGCTGCTTCGATCTCTGAATCTTGCTTTTCAATATACAAAGACGTTGGTTTTAACATACACACGAACATTAGATCAGACTTGCTAAAGAAAGACTTGTGGCTATGCCTGCAATTCAGTTTACACATCATCTTATATGTTAGAAATTAAGCATTGAACATTTAAATACAATTTAAACTTTTTAGTAAATTCTCACCTGAATGCAAGGACTTCCATGAATTCTGAATCAATCTGAAGATATTAAGAAACACAGTTTAATTGAAGTCGACTAATGAAAAGGGCAATTCTAAAAAACGGATGTCGAAACAGTTTGATACTAGTCGGGTTGTTCCGGAACCTTATTTTTCCAATTTCTTTTAGATTAGTTATAAATTACTGTCAAAGATATGATTATAGAAACTATTCTACCATAATATTTATCATTTCTTTTTACAAAAAGTGATTTGGAAGGTTGCACTTCGAGTGAGTTTGAACTCATTTCATTTGTTCAACCCATTTGACATGTTTCCTTTCTAACTAACTTTGATATGGCCAATTAGACATAAAATGTAAGCCAAATCAAACCATTTATGTGTCAAAATTGCCAGCTATATTATGTTCTATAATTCACTTAAAATGAAGTCACAATCCAGAATACATACTCCGGCCTCTTCTTTGACTTCCCTGATTGCAGCTGCACATAGATCTTCACCCTGTGAAAACAATGCTTAATTAGTTGTACTAAAAAAGCATACATAAATGGTAAATCTTAAACAATCAGAGTGAAAAAATATTGAAATGCAAGTGGGAGGGTGTATTGGTTTGAAACCAACCAATTCACTCGAGGTTTCTAACTTGAAAAAGAGATTTTTATCAAACATAAATAAATAAAGATAATGCACACCTCCTCAACAGTACCAGTTGGTAATTTCCAGACCCCGGTGCCTTTGAATGCTCCACTTTTCTCTTGAACCACAAGAACCTGAAACATGATCCAACTTCCACTTTAGATAAAAAAAGTAATGGTTTTATGCCTAAAAATTTCTAGTGTAATAAATAGTAAAAGGGGGTGATAAATCCAGAAAGCCAACCTCCCCTTTATCATTCACAACAAAAGCAGCAACACCAACTCGATGAGAAGCATTTGGTGGGAGAGTATGATTAGTTTTAGGAATCCAATATACAAGCATCAAGTACGTTGGTTCAGCATGATGGTACCAAAATCCTTCCTAAGTGAGTTACAAAAAAAAAACATCAAAAAAAGAAAAAAAAAAGAAGAAAGAAAAAAACATCATTCTTGTAAATATAAGAAAGCTTAAAACTAAATCCTTTTTATCACCACAGTTTATTTACCTTTACTGCAGGCTTAACAAGATTCACAAGTTCAAGAGACAGTTTAAGCCACACTCCCTTCTTTCCCTACATGAAAATATTATAATTTGATAAAAATGTCGTATTTTTATGAACGAAAAACATCAGACTAATAATAACCTGGATGATCTATAAATTACCTGCTGTCTCCATTGGGATATTGATGTTTGAAGTAAAGTGGTAAAAACAGTTTCATCCATGTCCTCTTTAACATCTATAATAACTCCTTCAAAAGGATCATAAGAAGCATTGAGCATATCAACCTGATCGACTTCATTTGCTGGATTCTCTGATGAGCTTTCAATATTCATTGCCATATTTGTTGTAGATCTTGTTTGGAATGTACTTCTAGCTTTATCCCTTAATACTAAATGTAAGTGAATAAAAAAATAAACTAATTAATTATGTGTGTTACTTCCGTATGATTTAAGTGTTTACATATCCAAGTTTGTATAATAATATTGTGTATATTATATCAAAGTGAACACCAAAATTGCAGCTTAATAGTGGATAATGTATCTCTGAGCAGAAATATATTTAAGTGATCACTGAAATTCATGCAACATGTCTGTTACATGCACCTTGTTGTTGAAGACAAGACTGATGGAGTTTAATTAGTCAAAGAAATGAAGAGAACCACTACATGTGAACTAAAACATAAAAAATCAACCATTGGATATTTAGGTTAGTGAGATCCCACCTCAATTGGAAATTGAGGATGTAGTAAATCATTTAAACGTAATCATACATCAACCCTGATCCATCCACTATGATTGTAGATTGATCATCGAAATTGATATAAATCACTCTCTAGTTTGGTAATGGACTAAGCAAATAACATCAATCAGCCTAATCACATGAAATCTCCTTATTGACTTGCTTCTTCTCTTGCACGTTAATCAAGAATATGCCTTTGGGGAGTCGCTTTGAGCCTGCGAACAAGCAATCACCATAGATAGATGAAGACAGGGAAGCGATAGCTATAAGTTTCTTATGCATTGATGTTTGGCAGTTTGATATATGTTATTGTTTGCCGATGCTAGATATTGCTTATGCGGTGAGTCTGAAGAAAATTCATGTCCAATCCAAGTAGAGAGCATTAGAAAGTAGTCAAGTTGCTGTTAATCTGTTTAAAGGGAATATCTAAGCTATCGTTATGTTTCAGGAGGAATGATGTTATCTTGGAGGGCTATGCAGATTTGGGTAGTTGTTGAAATTCATGCAAGAGCATTACTAACATTATAATACCATACAATTTGCAGGAAAAAAACACCTGATAACGAGTACTTGATACGGATGAAGGAGTAAAGAGTTTCAATAAAAAATCTCCTTAATGTGACTGCAGGAAGGCTGTTCCTCCTACAGGCGCGACTCCAGCAAAGAATAATCGCTCGTGCTCCTCTTGGGAGAAGCACCGATAGCGAAGTAGTACCGTGAGGCATGAGGGAAGGGTGAATAAATATTAAAAAGGGAGTATATAAAAGTACTTTGTAAAATATATTTATTTTGAAAAAGTAAAATTTTAAATCTTCTTTGAAATGATAAATTAATACTAGTTTACAATAAAAAATGTCTAGATAAAACTTATTTTTGTTGTAATTAACTTTTTTTAACAACAAAAACACACATCCACCCTAATTTACACTTATGTTCATAGTAGGACTTAAACATTTGACTTTAAAGAGAAAGAGGAACACACTTTGAAATAACCTTAATACCATTAGGCCAAAGACCCTTTGGTTTTTGTTGTGATTAACTATAACATTTCGAGTTATGATTCAAATAAAATAAAAAGATAAGTTTCTTCTAACTATAACCCAAAATAATTTCATAACTAGAAAACTAGTCATGTATTTGAGTTATTTTCAATCATGCATATATTTACAACTAATTAAGTATAACCGCATGACATAAATTCATACAAAATTTTCTAATCAAAAGGAAATCAATGTTAGAATTTATTTTTATCGATTTTGTTTCATAAAAAGAATTTTCCTGACGCATCGGGCGGGTTTAAGAAATCCTCGTTTGTTCACAATTAGAGGAAGTTAGATGGCTAGGCTAGAGAAGGGTGTTACTTTAACCCTGAAATTATAGCAAAAAGAAAGAGCTTACACGGTTGAAGAATTTTCAATAAAAGTTGAGCACGGAATACAAAAACAAAGCTCTTTATTGCAAGAACCGGAGTGTGGTACATCTCGAGAAGAAGTCATTTCATAGTAAGACAAAACACATTCATAAGAGGTATCACTTTATTAGAGAGTTGGTAAGTGATTGTCAAGTCCATTGAGGAAGATCCTTGATATGAAGAATCCTAGATATATGTTTACCAAGGTGGTGACGACAGAGAAGTTAAAGCTTTGTATAGCTTCAACTCGACTTCTAGATGATTGATGAGAAAGTGTCGTGCTAGAGAGAGAATGTCACAAGGTTGTAGGTTTTCTAAAGTCTAAAGTTACATGTCTTGGAAGGCAGTTGATTTCATGATTATCCTTCAAGTGGGAGAATGTTGTTGTGATAGAGTTTGATGATAGCCGGAACAACCTCATCATTCCATTGTAGTGGGAGTCTGAGGGCACTAGAGCGCCTCGGTTAGGGAGTCAAAGGGGGAACCCCAACAAAGCAACCATGGGACAATAAGGAGTCGCCCCTTGCAGGGTCCTCGAGGCGCTATGTATGAAATTTTATGCACAGATTACTAAACACCATTGAGACCAAGTCACCAACCTAATATATCTATAAGTATTACACTATGTAATTGTAAACATATGATTGAAGTTTATAGAAATCTCTCCCTAGTTTGCCATAGATAAACTGCCTAGAATACCTATGTCAGTTTACTTTTTTTCATTGCACTTTAATTATTTTGCTATTGTTCTTGAGTGTTGCTTTGCATCTGAATTCTCAACATTTCAAATGTGTTCCTAAGGTTCTTTAAAGAGGAGGGAGGGAAGAAAATGAGGGAACGGTTATCTAAAAGCAAATATAGTCATGTAAAAGATAAACGTTCAAAGCACGTCTTAGGGGGTGTTTGGTATCGCTTTTCTAATTTGCATGGGTGTGTTTTTTTTAAAATTGATCATATAAACAGTTTGAAATAAGCTTTCAAAATAGCTTATTTCAACATTAAATAATGATATGCAATTTGAATAAGCAATCACAAACACCCTCAAAAGTCAAAACTGTTTATTTGATGCATGAAAACACATTAACCAGAAAGACATTTTAGTAAGCAATTCCAATTTCCAAAGACCTCCCTTGTAAGCCAATAATGCTTGTTTAAGTGATTATCAACTTGTACCTTCTGAAGCACCTGAGGAAGATGATGGATTATGAGGACAAAGTTTTCTATCGATTGAATTTAACTTTGCTGTAAAAATTGATGATCCTGATATCTTCCTTCTGCCACCAATGAGACTGCTGGTATATATTTTTCTGATAACAAATCTATGCATTTATTCAAAAACCCACCAACAATTTATAACTTAAGGAGTTACAATCAAAGACTTGCAGGCAAAGATTTGAACTTTTCAAAGAAAAGACATAAACAAAATCTTATTCAACTACTCCAATAAAATACTAAGAAATTGAGACGGCAATTTAGAATACATCAAGACTAAAGATTTTATGTTTATAGTACAAGTAGAAAATGCAATTGCATTTCCATCAAACAGAAATAGTAAAAAATAAAAACCAGGGGTGGTTCTTTACTTCTTTTAGACCTATGAACAAACAGTTGGAGTGCATTAAACGTCATTAACCAAATTGATGAAATGGTCAAAAGAAATAGTCTAATCTTGAATATTATAATGATAATTCTTGACCTGCGATTAGCAGAGAAATTTACTGTAAAAGTATGTGAGCAATCGGTGAGCTTTTCGTTGGTGACTTGGGTCGTACCCAGCAGAGATGATGAATCGATGATGGAGGGAAATTGTCAATTAAAAGGGAGAAACGATACGAAAATTACAGGTGGTTTTCATTGAAAAGTAAAAAAGAGGAGGAGGAGAAGAAGAAGAAATATGTTTGGTTCTTGACCCTCTTTCCACGCAAGGATAATAAATAAGACCATGACCAGACGACGACTTGTTGTTTTTGAGATTTATCATGAATAAAAAAAGATTTGAAATGATATAAAAAAACTAGTAATTAGTCTTGTGTTTGATCGTAGAAAATTATTTCAGTTAATACTTTTATTCAGAAATTTCTTCGAAAAAAGGGTGAAGTTTTTATTTTCAGCTTTGTATAAAAAATTTAGAAAAAACGTTTAGTTAAGAATGTAGTTTCGTCTTCCATTTTATTTTTAAATTTTCTTTTCTAACAATGTTTTAGTCGTAGAAGATTACATTTTAGTTTTATTGACAAATTTAGATATTTATTTATCTTTTCTCTACCGTTTGCAAAATAACTTAGGATGCTGTTAATAGTAATGTCTTCCTCCTCATATCCATCATATGTCATAATAATCTTACACATTCACATCTCTAATCTCTAAAGAGCAAATTACATAAAAATATAATAAACTTTGTTTTAGTTACCATTGCATATAACCAACTTTATTTTCTTAAAAATAATACAATCAACTTTCATAATCCTCACATTGTATACAAGTTATTGTATACTATAACAATAATAACAAAGTTCATTGTATACAATTACAACTAAATATCAAACACAGAAAAAAGTTGTTTGTATATATGAAAAGATTATAAAAGTTGGTTGTATTATTTTTAAGAATTTAAATAAAAGTTCACTAAGACAAAGTTCACTGTATTTTAATGTAACTTACCCATCTCTAATTTCTAAATATATATAAAAGACTAACTTTGATCATTTTTATTAGATAATCATATTCTTTCGTTTTGACAAAATTAAATCTCAGCCGTCCATTTAGATTAAAATTTTAATTTAATTTTGACTTTTAGGAGTCAAAGTTCAATTATCCGCCACATATAATTTTAATATCCTCAAATTAGTTTTAATTTTCTAAGTCGTATTATCCTCGCATTAGTTTTAAACATTTAGGTTTATTGAATTATGTAGTTAAAGTTGGTTTAATTAGTACTTGGTATTATCCTCATATTAGTTCTAAACTGAAATTAATTTTACGTCATTTACTTTAACCAATAAATTCCATAAACATATTAGTTAATATAAAGTTATGTTAGGTAGCATATAGAAATATCATGTTAAATATAAAATATTAATAAATATTTATAGGAACGTTAATATTAAACAATATTATATTAATAACATATTAAAGTTATTTATATATAATTTCTTTAAACGTATTATTTTAAAATAAATTTACTATTTATCATTTTATTTTTATTTCTTTCGCGTCTTATAATTATTTAATATTTATCAGTTTTTAAATCAACTTGTATATCACATGATCTAGTATATTAATATATCATATGGTCTACTTAATGAATTATCTTTTTTTTTTAAATAAAAAACAAGAAAAGATTTTCATTTATCACAGTTTACACTGCAGTGGACTTCAAGGTTGAGACATTTCCAGGCCCAAATACAAATTAAACAAACAATATAAGGCCCAGCAACAAACAACTATAAACCAGGAAAATACATCCTGATCCAAACACTTAAGAAATAATTTCAGAGCCTCCAAAAACTAATCCACAAACCCTTAAGATTCAACCGAAGTCAACCGTCACATTAACATTATTAACTCATCATTAAACCCTACGGTAATAGCTACCCTATCTTTACTATAAAATATAATAGACCTTTAAAATAAGAAAGGAAAAAAACATGTCATGATCACGATGACGATGAGAGATAAAGAGAATCATTGTTCATCAGTAAAGGATCGGAGTAGCCTCTCACTACGGACCATAACGGGTGCCTACGACGATTACTCTGTCTACTCTAATACTCGGTTTTGTAAAATAAATTAAATCATAACCTAACTCTTGTAAAGTCTTGTTTGGTACCTATTGGACAAAAAGTACAATAGCTCAAGATACCAAAAAATATGGTCCAAACACTACCAAGTACAGCAACTGTCGTAGATGATATATATCGATTCCTTTTTTTCTCCTCCATATTTGTGTAACATTAAATTTCACCGTCAAGTTTGTTAAAAGTCCACGTTAAAATTTATGAGTTGTATTCAATAAAGTCCATGTAAAAAAACATAGTTTTAAAATTTTAAAATGTAATCACATGTGATTTGTAAAAGCATCACTTGTGAATTACGAAAATGCCACTCCGCCTAAATTTTTAAAATGCAATCTGGACCATTGACATTGATACAAAGACTAAAATTAGTCCCTTAGTACTATCAATTAAGTATTGACTATATCCTACATTCTTCTAAAATTTATATTTCTATCAACTTTTTGTCTTTTTTTTTCAGAAAAAAATAATTGATTTTAATGATATTTGTTATGTCATGGTTACTTTTAAATTTACCTAAAATACAACGAATAAGATTATAAGAATGTTTTAAGGAAATAGGGTATATGCTTCCAGTAATATTAATCTTAGATGCTTTCATACTCGTAAAAACTTTAAATAAAGGTTATGTTTGTCATTTTATCATTTACTCATTTTAATGTTACATTTTTATCTACCTGAAAATAAATATCGTCGATTATTATATCAATGACGCAAGATTCAACGTAAAATCATTTTAAGAACATTTAAACGGAGTCATTTTCGTTGGTAAAGTTCAAATGTAAGATTCAACAAAATTAATATAAATATCGTTGACAGGGCTGAGAGAGAGAATTGAATAGCTTTAGTGGGGAGAAAGGAATAAACAGTCAATTTCAAATTAATATGGGAGGGGTTGGATGCAAATTATAGGGGTCTTTTATGAAATATCAGAGGGTGTTGTATGAAAATATGATGGGGGTTTTATAAAAGTTATATATTAATACAATTAATTATAGGTTGTTTATAAATTATGTTTAATAACTTGTGATATATTTTGTTTAGAGAAAAATAATTATATATTTGGTACCGTCTCATTTTTCTCTACGTTTTGGTATAAATTTTATCGTAATATGACATTGTTTTAAAATTAGTATATTCTTATTTTTTTATCCATCAATAATAGCAGTGGATATGTAATTATTATTTTTTTATCCAAGTAAATGCTGGCTGAAAATTATGACATGGACAAATGATGGGTTTTGATTTGTAGAATGTGATAGACATGGACAAATCATGGGTTTTGATTGGTAGAATGTGATACAAAGGGGGAGAAGGAGTTAAATGAAACATTTGAGGGGGTTTTATAAAAATGTGAGAGAGTTTTATAAAAATTGTATATTAAGGTAATTAAATACAGGTTGTTTATAAGTTATGTTAAATAACTTGTGATACATTTGTTTAGAAAAAAAAATAATTATATATTTACGACCGTTAACAAACAAAAATCGAATAAACTACCTCACAATTATCAAACCTCGATTAACAAACAAAAATTGAGTTGTTCTGATGTTTATGAAGATTTTCATATCTTCACCAATGTGAACCACCATCGGCGCCGTCGTTAACCGCCATTCCACTACCGTTAACCCCAGAAATCGAACCTAGAAACGTCCAGATTTGAGATGACACACTCAACGAACTTGCAGATTTGTGATAACTCACTCAACAGACTTGCAGATCTGTGATGACACACTCAACACACTTACATATCTGAGACGATGGTGTGCAGTGGCGGTGTGCGATGAAGTGTGCGACGGGAAGGCGGTGGCCGTGTGCGACGGCGAGGCGGTGGTGGTGGGCCGCGTATGAAGCTAGGAGTGAATGTGGGAGATTGCCGGTGGTGGAAGGATGATTGCCGGTGGTGGCTTTTGAAGCGGATA
>JAUEJL010125430.1:0-11598 GCA_032274825.1 Drosophyllum lusitanicum | reverse complement strand
GTGTATGTGATCTCCACTTTAACTTTATTGGTTGGAGCTTATGTCATTAGCTATATATGAACACCATCTCGATCATATAATATTCTGAATCAAACCAATTTAACGCTTAATTAAAAGTCAATTTCCAAACAATACCATCTGAATTCGTCACACCAGAAACTCTTTAATGATCACAATCATATCTATGACTTTCCCCATATATGCCTGCCTATGTTCTTGCATTTAACCATTATCGTTGCAACCGTATGATCATGGAAATCCATCAATTCATATATACATAGCATTTAATCCTCTATAAAAACATCCGACTTTATCGTTAATTTCTTAGTTTGAAAACTATATATATATATATATTTTGTAATTAACGTAAACTTGACAAATACAACCTTCCAAAACGTTGTTGGATAATCATTCATGTGCCTTTTGGGCCCATTTCAAAGAGCCAAGAGACGTGTCTTTGGGATAAATGTTGATCATGACTTCCAATTTTCCAAGTTCTGACCTCATCCAATACGGCAAACGAGAAAGACATATACACATTCACATACACTTATAAATTAGTTATATATATTAATTAATTAGCTAGGCTTATAACTTTATATTAAAAGTTATATACAGCTTCTTTTTATAAAAAAAAAATTATATTTATCAAAAGTTCATATAATTAAATGAAAGAAATATATGATGAAAAACTAATAATAAATGCATAACTAATTATATAAAATATTATGTTTGTATTGTATGTACGTATGTATATATAAGAGATAAACTTGCCATTTGCTAGCTCAATTGTGGTCTCCTTTCTCTGTCCGAAAGAGCACAAGTGAGAAGATGCATCTAAAGGTTGTACTTTGCTTCTCCTCCTTGCTTCTAAGCATCACGTTTACCACTACCGATGCAGTGCGTACAACCCTTTACAGCAAGAATGACCGGAGGAGCCTTTTGGACAATGGACTCGGCCGAACTCCCCAGATGGGGTAAGTATGTTATATTTGCATTTGTGATTGTTAATTAAGCATGCATTTACTAGCTTCAACACTTGTAATTTTGGCCTCACTGGTCGTACGTACCACAAATTAACTTAGAACCAGCCCTTCGCCATGATTAAAATGGTACGTTGCTGCCGGCAAGAAAACCTCCAAAAGATCACAACTTCAATTCTGCGTGATTATATTGAAACTTGTTTGTTTTTTTAATCAAAATATGTTTGAAAATAACTTTCTTTAGCGTTTATATATCTTCATTTTCAGCACACTGTAATTCATCTACCGAACGTACGTCGTTTTCATATTATAAGTTTATCACTAATTAATTATTCGACCGACAGATATATATATATACACACACACAAGGATAAGATTAATACAATAAGTATGCACTAATTTTAAAAGATATATATGATTTATGATGTGATTGATATCTGAAAATGTGTGATCATCAGGTGGAATAGTTGGAATCATTTTGCTTGTAATATCGAAGAAAAATTAATTCGGGAAACAGGTAATAAATCAATTTTTTGTATATTTTTATTTTCTAATTAAACCTTCTGATGAGATAGATATATGGTTATGATTTTTGTATGTAATAAATTTATTTATTTTAATTTGAAATATATAGCGGATGCGATGGTATCAACTGGACTTGCTGCTGCGGGATACGAGTATGTGAACATAGGTAATTAATTAAAGACTTGCATAAATGAGATTGACAAGCTGCTGCATTCATGTGGTGGGACGTCATATAATAATTATTTTATTATATACTCTTATTATTATTATTATATATATATATATGATCTAATCGATCGATGGATCACATGATCTACAAATTAATAATTTGGATAACATATAGACAAATTCCTGCATGCATTGTATTTAATATACTCGATCTCGATCTATTTTGGATAGACAAATTCCTGCATTCATGATATCATACTTTTACTGGAAAAAAGGAATTCTATATCAATTATTTAATTTTTATTCCCAATTTTAACTAATTAATAAAAATTGAGATGATTTACAATATATATATATATATATATAAAATTGTCAACATTCTTCGTCTACTTTTTGTCATATATATATAAAGCATTTAATTAGAATACTTGATTTTGCTTAAAACAATTATATATGCGCGCTGTTAATATAACTATTTTAATTAATTAATATCAATATTATTCAAGTAATAATTTATTTGTTTATTCTATGATCAACAAAATAACTAAGTCCGGCCATGTTAATTATGTGGATCAGTATTTATAAAGCAACTGGATGAATCTCAATTATACTTTCTTTGTTTCAGATGATTGTTGGGCAGATCTCGATAGGGATTCAGAGGTACTTCTCAGCTTATATCAATATATAATTGTTTATCACGTAGACGTGTGTGCATATATACCATTTTTATCTTCTTAAATTTTTATGTAAATAAACGTTAGCATTTTTCTTTATGTTAATTAGTTTTTATCATCGGTGAGGAATTGATCGATCGAACTAGATTTAATTAATTATTGACATTTAGCTTAATTATGTCTAATAATAATGGGGATAATGGGTTTGTTATTTTAATTAAATTTGTAGGGAAATTTTGTTCCGAAAGCAGATACATTCCCATCTGGAATGAAAGCGTTAGCTGATTACGTCCATAACAAAGGATTGAAGCTTGGGATTTACTCGGATGCAGGGTATCTTAAATCTTAATTATTATTATTATTAATAAAATCTTGGTTACAAAAAGAATCTGATTATTACTACTCCATTTCTCATTATTATTATTTTTTAAATTTTTTTTCTTAATTCTGTTTCTTTGTATACACACACATATACAGAACTCAAACATGTAGTAAGAAAATGCCTGGATCATTAGGCCATGAAGACCAAGATGCTAAAACCTTCGCCTCATGGGTACCTACGTACACTCTAATCACCATATTTAATTTGCATTAACTAATTCTTAATTAAATCTTGTTATTACTGTTTTCTGCATTATATATCAAAAAATTCCTCATATAATTTATTTATTTTTCCTTTTACAGGGAATTGATTATCTAAAATACGATAACTGTAACAATCAGGATATAAGCCCAAAGGAAAGGTACGATTAATTTTTCTATTCATATATTCTTTCTTTTACATTTACATTTACATTGTTTTTTTTTAGTTTAATATAAATTCCTCATGTTAACAAATTTTAAAATAACTAACATATTTAATATTTAAAATGTTTGCAAGTATATAAATGATTGATAGAATAATATATGATGACTTATTTATTTCTTTGATTCACTTGTAATGCAACTTATAATGGGTTTCCTTTGTGACAAAGGTATCCAATAATGACAAAAGCTCTGCAAAACTCAGGAAGGCCCATTTTTTATTCTTTATGTGAATGGTGAGTGGTTACTGGACTATGTTTTTTCCACATAAAGCTTAAAAAATAATTCCCCAAAATGACCAAACGGCAATATAATACTGTCATTTCACCTTCAGGGGCCAAGATGATCCTGCAACCTGGGCAAATGAGGTTGGCAATAGCTGGAGAACAACAGGAGACATTTCTGATAATTGGGATAGGTATATAATATATTCTTAAATCAAATATATTTTATACAAAACTGGTCATTATATTCCTACAATTTACTGTTTTAAAAGAAGAAGGTTGATTCACATAATATAATTGCATATTTCACTTCCTACTACTAGCATGACTTCACGGGCCGATGAAAACGACAAATGGGCAGCTTATGCAAAACCTGGAGGATGGAACGGTAATTCTCGTTTTTGAGTTGTAATTCTATTTTAGTTGTACGTATTTGAGCTTCTTTAAGCTCCTGTTTTCTTGTGATTTACTCTTAGATCCTGACATGTTGGAGGTTGGGAATGGAGGCATGACAACAGAGGAATATCGTTCACATTTTAGCATTTGGGCATTAGCAAAGGTATATATATACATATGACTTGCTTAACAATATTCCTTTTTTTTATTATTATAACAGTCAACTTTAAAATGCAAGTTTTATAAAAATTGTAGGCACCTCTATTGGTTGGTTGTGACGTACGCTCAATGAGCAAAGAAACATATGAAATACTTAGTAATAAGGAAGTTATCTCCGTGAATCAAGGTCGGTATACATGTTATGAGATATTTTTATAGTTATTTTTCGCTCAAAAATCCTGGATATAATTACTCATTGTCTGTGATTGATGCAGATAAACTTGGAGTTCAGGGGAAAAAGGTTAACAAGAATGGTGATTTGGAGGTAAAATGTTGAAATACTGGCTTCTGCACTTTATTATAACAATGTACTACTTTAAATATGATAGAATGTAACTTCTGTACACAAGAAAATTCACAAAGATAAAAATGCAGGTGTGGGCTGGCCCTCTTGCACATAACAAACTTGCTGTAGTTCTTTGGAACAGAGGAGGATCAACAAGCCAAATTACTGCTTATTGGTCTGATATAGGACTCAACTCAACAACAGTTGTTAAAGCTCGTGATTTATGGGCGGTAAGGCTTTCAAAATAGCTTTTAGCTCTTCTGAAAATGAATTTTCAAGAAATTCTAGCATTCAATAACTACATGTCACATTTTGGTTTTCCTCTTTTTTGCAGCATTCAACTCAAAATTCAATCAAGGGACAGATCTCAGCAACTATAGAATCTCATGCTTGTAAAATGTATGTTCTTACTCCGCAATAAGGAGTTTGGAGTACATGAATCAACTAAACGCGGATTTTATTTATAGTGTCTGTCACAAGAATAAGATAAGGGATGGCAAAACCAAGACATTTATTTCATATGAAGTTTTAATGTCACCTGGATGCTATTCTTAACAACACAAATGCATTTGCAATTCATCAACAATCATAATTAGTACAAGGCAAAGTTACATGGGTTTTTGAAACTTCCCATGAACCCAGACCCTATGCATTGTCTTCTGTTTACGACGATTAACCGATTTCACACAACAATATTCAAGCTCAACCTGCAAAACAGGCGTCAACACTAATTACTACTGCTAACTGGATTTAAAAGCATAAATTTCTCTAAAAATGGCTTAAAATAAACTGAAACCAGCCCACGCTTCATGAACAACTGGTGTACGATGAACATGGAAGTTATTTCCAACGAGTCCTAGGGTCCTACATCCTTTGGCTCACATTTAAGGGAAATGAATAAGCAAACCACAGGCAGATGTATTGCAGCAAAAGAAAATTCAGGAAAAGAAAATTACCTCAATGAAGCCAACACCTAGAAAGAGATCTCTTGCACTATCCAGAGAGAAGAAATATGAGCGGGTGCCATCAGAACGTTTGTATTCCCTAAATCCCACTCGTTGATCAGCCTCAAATCGAAGCATGGTCATATCATAAAGGCCTGAATCAATAGATGACATATTTGAGCACAAGCCACAAAAATCAAGACATTAAAAGTTAACATTCACATTCTTATGAACCCATGGTCCAATATTTGCAACAATTAATTGGATTTTTTAAGGTTTTCCGAGCATTACCGTAATCCCGAAAGAAAAGCAGTCCACCTGGTTTTAGAACAGAGAAGCACTCAGCAACAGCCCTAGACATCCTATGAAGTGGTACAGCCGAGAGAGTAAAAATCTGTAAAATAACAAAACATATGACAAAACTAAGATTTACAGAGCAAAATAACATAACTAAAAGCAGTCAATAGGAGAAAAGGAGAATATTGGAGATGACGTACCAATGTAACAAAGTCCATGGCACCAACACAGCACTCATTTTTCTTTGATGAAATGAAATCAGTAGAATCTCTCACATTATCTTCAACGTCAGAAAAACATATGCTCTGCTTTTGTAGAGACGTCTCATAGCAAGAATCACATATTAGCCAATTAGGAAAGCGACACGTAGAAAAGTCCCAACAGAATGGACGCAAACGGCTTCTGGCTGAGACCACATTGGAAGCATGTATGGTTTCTGTTGCCCTCTCAAGTGCCTCTGTGCTACAATCGCAGGCAAATACAAGGATGCTATCTTTGCAACTACACAAAAAGAAAAAGATAAACTCACTATGAAGCTTAATATATAATAACATATATACTGTGGATAATGGCAGCAACATGATCAACAAAGTAAACATGGTCCACAGAAGCAATACAAAATATTCAACTCATTTTAGACACTACACACACTGTGGCAAGATGTAACCAATTCTGTTAGTCAGTTAGCTATGTATTCATGTTAGTTAGCTAGTTCTCTCTACTCTCTCGATGTATATATATATCAGATGTAGGTCCTTGTAATATCATCTTTTTCAATAGTAATGAATAGCTCTGCCATTATGAGCTTTCAAAGAATCTCTCTCTAAAATCTTCATGGTATCAGAGCACACAGGCTCGAACCAATCCTCTACATTCCGACTTTGATTCTTATCAACTCATCAAATCATCAGATCTAATCTCAGATCTGGAATCAGCGAAGATCGTCAAACAACATGGCTGAAGAAGATATAAGTTCTACAAATCATCCTCTCTATTTGCATCAGAATGATCACCCAGGTCTCATTCTTATTTCGAAAAAGCTCACTGGTTCTGAAAATTACAATGCATGGAGAAGATCTATGATGATTGCTCTCAATGCTAAGAATAAGCTGAAAATAGTCACCAAAGAATTCAAAGAGCCTGAAGTTGAATCTGAAATAAGAGCAATATGGGAAAGGAACAATGATATGATCATTTCATGGATCCTCAACACTGTTTCAGATCAAATAAGCAACAGTCTCACATATGTCAATTCTGTTTCAGATCTTTGGCTGGAGCTCCAGGAACATTATTCACAGGTAGATGGACATCGCATCTATCAGCTTGCAAATGAGATCACTCAACTTAAACAACAAGACTGCACAATTGAGGTATACTACCACAAACTTAAAGGTCTTTGGGATGAATTTGATGCTTTAGAGACACCGTACATGTGTACCTGTATGTGTACTTGTGAAAATGGTAGGGTTAATGGTGAAAGGGAACAAAGAAAAAGACTACTTCAGTTCCTTATGGGCTTAGATGATAGTTACTCAAATGTCAGAGGCCAAATCTTACTCATGCAGCCCCTTCCAACCACTGCTAAAGCATATGGTATGATTAAACAAGAAGAAAAACAAAGAGAAGGAATACTTCCTAAACACCTTACGCCTACTGCCATGTCCT
This sequence comes from Drosophyllum lusitanicum, assembly GCA_032274825.1. NCBI lineage: Eukaryota > Viridiplantae > Streptophyta > Magnoliopsida > Caryophyllales > Drosophyllaceae > Drosophyllum > Drosophyllum lusitanicum. The sequence continues at coordinate 4,413 of JAUEJL010125430.1, read as the reverse complement.
TTGCATCAAACAACAATTTCAAACAAGCCACTAATAAAGCAACACTTGGTTTCAATAATAACAGAAAAGGAAATTTCAAGAAAGGCACATATTGCAATTACTGCAAGAAAGAGGGACATAATAAAAAAGAATGTTATAAAATAGTTGGCTATCCTTTAGGTCATCCTTTACATGGTAAGGTACAACCAAAAGGAAATGACAGGTCAAACAAGACTGTAAATCTGGTATTTGGCAAGGATGAGGTCCCCACTACACCCATAGAAAATCTCAATGACAAGACAGAAGCTACAGTGTTTGCAAAGATGGATTTCCTTTAAAACCAATTGAACCAAGTGATGTTGATGATGCAGAATAACACCAAACATGACCCAACAGATTCTGGTGCTGGTATTAAACCTTACATAGCTTCATTTATTTCCAATCTTAAAAATGCTTGGATTGTAGATAGTGGTGCTACTGACCATATATCCACTTCTCTTTCTCACATGCACAACCTACGAAATTCACACATCCCCATCACTGTCACTCTTCCAAATGGTCAAAGTGTCTTAGTCACAGTCACAGGATCTGTCACATTCAATGACTGCTTCACTATTCATAATGTGTTTTACATTCCATCATTTACTTACAATCTTATTTCTGTAAGTAAACTTACAAAAGCAGCTCAATGTTCCATTCTATTCACACATACTTTGTGCACATTTCAGGGTCACAACAAGAAGATTGCCCTTGGCAAACTTAATGATGGACTCTATATCTTCTATCCAGATTCTACCACTCCTTCATCAAACCACAAAGTACCATCCACTGTCCTCTCAAGCTCAAGTGATTCACATTTATGGCATCTTAGACTTGGCCACACTTCTTTCCACACACTCAAGAAAATAAAATCTTTACATTCTGTTGTTCCTTGTAAAAAAGTAGACATATGTTCCATTTGTTCAATGTCAAAACATCATGCGTTACCTTTTCAACTAAGTGATTCACATTCTAATACTGCATTTGAATTGATTCATATGGATGTTTGTGGTCCCTACAAACAACCCTCCATTAATAAATGCAGATATTTCTTAACCTTAGTTGATGACCATTCAAGGAACACTTGGGTATATCTACTACCAAGTAATCATCATGTATTCACCACATTCAAAACATTCCACACGTATGTCATCAATCATTTTCATACACAAATAAAAACCATTCGAAGTGACAATGGCCTGGAATTTTTAAATTCAAACATGAGCAATTATCTTTCTTCGAATGGTATCATACACCAAACAAGCTGTCCCTATACTCCACAACAAAATGGTCGAGTCGAAAGAAAACACAAACATCTTCTTGAAATCACAAGAGCTATACAATTTCAAGCCAACTTTCCTATTCATTTTTGGGGATATTCTCTTTTAGCTGCCACCCACATCATCAATAGAATTCCATCCACAGTTCTAAACAATCAAAGTCCATATGAAATTCTTTTCCAAAAACCACTAGACATTTCTTACTTGAGAACAATTGGTTGCCAAGCTTTTGTCCATCATCACACTCTAGACAAATTTGCACCAAGATGTATCTCCACTGTCCTCCTTGGATACCCCTCAAACCAAAAAGGTTACTTACTTTTTGACCCCAACCAAAAGAAAATAATTACTAGCAGACATGTTACATTTAATGAACATGTTTTTCCTTTTGCCAAAGAGTCAAACTCCTACACCACCTACCCCCACATCTACTAGTACCTCATCTTTCTTCATTCCTACACCACAAATGCCTCACACGCCTACTAATGTACCATCTTCCTTTATTGACCCCCAACCTCAAGACATCACATCTTCTTTTAACACACATTCTCCTCATCTATCCACATCATCGTCCCCACCTCCTACCCCCATTACATCAAACACCTCTTTACCCAACAGTCAACACTTATCCACCTCTAACACTACTTCCCAAAACCAAAGTCCTACAAACACTGACTCTTCACCACCAAACCAAAATCCATCGACTTCTAACATCACTGACAATCTCCAAGAATCTATTCCTACAAGATTCTCCAAAAGAAATAAAAACCATTCCCACAAAATTCAAAGATTATCATCATCACATCCCTCAAACTTCCATCCATTCTATTCATCACAAATATCACCATACTCACTTCGTCAATCATTCAAACATCAATTATGCCTCCACCAAAACCTTCATTCACAATCTAGATAAACATGTAGAACCACGAAACTATAATCAAGCATCAAAAGATTGTAAATGGCTTGAAGCAATGGATAAGGAAATACAAGCATTAGAATCAAACAAAACTTGGGAGCTAACTACCTTACCACAAGGTAAACAACCTATCGGTTGTAAATGGGTCTATCGAATCAAATACAAAGCTGATGGAACAATAGAGAGGTTCAAAGCAAGGTTAGTTGCCAAAGGTTTCACTCAAAAAGAAGGTATTGATTACACAGAAACCTTTGCTCCTGTAGCCAAAATGGTGACTGTTCGAACTCTACTGTCAGTAGCAATTCAACAAAATTGGTTTATAGAACAGTTAGATGTTAACAATGCTTTTCTACATGGTGATTTATTTGAAGAGGTTTATATGACTCTACCACAAGGCTACAAGCAATCAGCAGCACCTAACACTGTTTGTAAACTTAAAAAGTCACTTTATGGCTTAAAACAAGCAAACAGGAACTGGTTCACAAAGCTCACTACTTTTCTACAGAGTCTTGGATTCAAACAGAGTTATGCTGACACATCTCTATTCACATTTCATAAAGGCTCAACATCCATGAGTATTCTCATTTATGTGGATGATATACTCATTTCTGGCAATGATACCCAAATGTTAAAGACAATCAAACAGCAACTTGATCATATTTTCAGCATAAAGGATCTTGGTCCTTTACATTATTATCTGGGTATCGAGTTCCTAAGAAACTCCACTGGCTTGGCTATGTCACAACGTAAATATGCCATGGAACTTCTGAAACCTGCTGTTGTCCTTGATGCTAAACCAGTAAACACTCCTCTTGAAGCAAACCACTCTTTACATAAAGACAAAGGAGAACTACTTGATGATCCTTCACTATATCGAGCATTGGTTGGCAAGCTGTTATATCTTACCATCACAAGACCTGATGTATCCTTTGCAGCTCAAGTTCTTAGTCAATTTTCACAGGCTCCTAGAGTTCCTCACATGCAAGTTTTAAAAAGAGTTCTTCGATACATAAAACTTAGCCCGGCTCAAGGCATCTTCTTTTCAAAAGAAAACCAACTCCAACTTTCAGCATACTGTGATAGTGACTGGGCAAACTACAGAGAATCACGAAAATCTATCACAGGTTTTTGTGTTTTTCTTGGCTCATCTCTAATCTCGTGGTTATCGAAAAAGCAATCGGTTGTCTCCAGATCATCAACCGAAGCAGAATATCGGGCGATGGCAGACTGCACTTGTGATTTGACTTGGTTAATCTGTCTTCTCAAAGATTTCCAAAGTCAAGTTCCCACTCCTCTTCTTGTATTGTGCGACAATGCTTCTACAATTACTTTAGCCTCCAACCCTGTTCAACATGCACATACAAAACATATTGAAATTGACTGCCACTTTGTTCGTGATAAAATCAAAGAAGGAGTTATTAAACCAGTCTTCACTCCATCAAAATCACAAGCAGCAGATGTCTTTACCAAAGCCTTAAGCAAATTCCTCCACACAAATTGTCTATCCAAGTTAGGCATATGTGATCCTTTCACATTGCCAACTTGCGAGGGGAGTACACTACAAGAAAAGTCCTTATTAGTGACCAGTTTTTAAGTGACGACCCGAATGTTGGACACTATCCCATAGTTTAGTCACGACATATTAAGTTGTCACTAAGTTTTGGTAATGTTGCAAATTCAATGACCAACACCAAATTTGTCGTCACTCACTAGTTACTAAATCATAAAATAAAAATCAAAAATATTTTTTTTATGATATAATGACAAGTGATAATTACCAAAAATTTGAGCTCATTATATTAAAGACTTAATGACAATGAATGTTGGTCATTAGCTATTTTTTATGGGAGAAAAGAGTTGATAAGTTGATAACCACAAAATAGTGGGCCAAAGAAATCGGCTGGACAGATGGATTCAATATACACCGGACAAATACATGACTATGGGCCAAATTAATATGTAATTTGTAGGCCCAAAAATAATCTGCTAGAATGCTTGACCTAAATTCCTAAATTGCTAAATAACAAAACAGAGACTTTGATTCAACGCAGAGCTTTGGAGACGATGAGCAAGGCTTTGATTCTATGATGGTGACCTGATGATTATTTGATTCTATGAGCTTTGATTCTTTGATTCTGATCCTAGTTCCCTCAATTCATTGTGATTTCTAAACACGGATTTATGCAAATTGCGGAA
>JAUEJL010125419.1:0-11599 GCA_032274825.1 Drosophyllum lusitanicum | reverse complement strand
TCTCGTTTGAACCCTCCCCTATATATATATATATATATATATATATATATATATCATCACTACCCTCGGAGACAATAACTTAGGCCACGTACGAAAACAAATCATGAAACCTATACAAAATTAATAGGTAATGGTGGGGACTAAAAGGGTTCGAGTTATAAATGGATCACGCATTAATGGTTAATTTTGTCTATTAGATTCAAGTTTACTTGGCGAATCCATTTTCAACTCCTAACCGATTTGAAATTAGAATTAGAAATCAAAAGTTCTAAACATTTTCAACTTACCAACCAAATTTTTGTTTAAATATCGTTTTAATAATGAAATATACTTCCCAACCATTCTTACCCGTTCACATATCATGTTACATGGGTCGTGTTCAAATATCATATTATTCAGATATAGAAGTCTAATATATAGACATTGTTAGTTCTTGGGGGCATGTTTAGGTTTAAGTTATAGAACCCAAACTCGAGTCTTTTTATTCTTTTTATTAAAGTTTCGAGTCTTTTTATTCTAAATCATTAAAACCTGGAATGTAAATAAGATATATATTCTTTTATTTTTAAAAACTAAAATTATCATTTTTATTCTTATGCACATTAAATTAATGTTAGTTACAAATCTTCTCCCTAAATAAATCAATGCAACGAGAAATAAATCTCAATATATTATTTTTCAATATTTAGGGCCTTAGCGGGCCTGATTTGTGGGCCGAAATTTTGGGCCTTGTTATTCGATAGCCAGATCTAATCGTATTAAACTCATATCTCTTTGGTTCCCGATCGACTTATTTCCTAAACCCTAGTATCACCTGCGCTATCTGTTTACCGTCCGGCACTCCAAATCTCAGTTTCTCCGATCAATCAACAGTCGGAAAATCTGTAACCATGGCGTCGGCGGATCAAACAGTGCTGCAGTTCTTTCCGTTGTCTACTAGCCTTACAGCCAAAGTTCACCCTCTTGTTATCTTCAACATCTGCGATTGTTTTGTGAGACGACCGGACCAGGCTGAAAGAGTCATCGGAACGCTTCTTGGATCTGTTCTTCCCGACGGCACCGTTGATATTCGTAATTCGTATGTCGTTCCTCACAACGAATCTTCTGACCAGGTTAGCGTTAAATTAAACTATCATGTGCTTTTTGGTGCGGTTCCGATTGTTAGTTTTATCGTTCCGTAGAAAACCGATTTTTGATGATTTAATCTTGATTCATAACGGATGCTATACGGCTTACTGTTAACATAGAAGTATGACTGTTGAATTATAAGAAAAAACCGATGCCTAATGACAAGGTATTGTTTTTGGCGTTCGATGTACTCATCTTCCTTAACTTCAACATAAGATTGAGGTGGAAGACCTTGATTTTTATTCTGTACTGAATTTCCACTAGTTCCATAATAAATGAACTTTTGTCTTAAACTTAAGCTATAAGAAGTTCTTCATCTGACACTTGTTTTATATTTTCCTGTACAATGTTGCAAGGTTGCCCTGGATATAGATTATCATCACAATATGTTGTCATCTCACCAGAAGGTGAATCCAAAAGAAGTTATTGTTGGATGGTAATTCCTCATCAGATGTGTTAGCTTTGGATTCTAACGTATTACCAGTTTGCACCATTACCTCGTTTTACATCATTTGTTTGAGTAACTGATCTTCAGTTATTGCCAATTTGCATAATCATCCTGTTTTACTAGTCATCATTTGGTTGAATAACTGAATTATGTTCATCTTGGTATTTTAATATTTTTGTATGACTGGAATTGAAAATTGATAATTGGTTGCTACTTGACTTTTTTGTTCGTGTAGTTTTCTAGACTTCTATGGTTCAATTAAACATTCAGAGGCTTAGTATAGCTCCATGTTAGTCCTCCCAGCTGAGACTAGTATTGTAATTAGTGTGGCATGTGATCTTCATGTAATTGCTTCACTCTTTTGCATGGAACAATGGGTGTAGTCTCCTGCCTACAGCTGTTGACAACATGAGAATGGAATTGAATTAAGAAACTTGAATTGCAATTGTGACTACTGACTTCCATAATTAGAGCAGCTCTTTTGCATGCAAATTGAATAAAATCCTATCAAGTAAATGTGAGTCGTGAGATATAATAGAACTTCTTTTTGCTGATTGGTGAACTCCAGGTGTCTCATCTATATGTTGCATGTAGAGAAGGGCATAAGTCTTAATTTTCCTTGTTATATATCTTTAAGTTTTCTTGAATACCAGTAACACAATATAGGGTGAAGCTACATTCAAATTAAAATTTAAAACAACATTTACATTCAAATTAATACGATGCAAAGTCAGAATATCGTCTGTTTTCTGTTTTGATAAACTAAAAAACAACATTTACATTCAAATTAAAACGATGCAAAGTCAGAATAGCAAAACAGAGAATAAAATTTCAATGGACATATTGGTAGCAGGATAAAATATCATGAAAACGTCTCGACAAGAAGTGAATAAAATAAGAAAATTTCCAAACCCTCAAAGGCAGTTTGCCGCTTTACACTTCAAAGGCTTCATCGTTTATTTTGGTGTTATATTGAGCTTCCAATTTTAATTGAGGAGGGGTTTAATAAAAGTGGCTGGACCTGACTTATAATATACTAGGACTTTGGGCTAATTAGGCGGGGCCTAGCACCCTTCAGCCCCTCTCTGTCTCCGCCTCTAGGTGACTGGTTCAAATAAACATATACTCTAACTGAATCTTACAATACAAGGGACTGTGGCAATATAGTAGCTGGGCTTTACTTCTTTGAGATAACACATAAGCAAGACAGGTTCCCGTAGAGACTATTTTAGTTTAACAAACAATAGGAGGCCAATATTTCCAGTTACGTGAATCAGAATCTTTATCTGCCTTTTTATGATGTTTATTGTGCAAGTTAATGTGCCACGTGTAGGTGAAATAGGATCATAAGTTTCTTGAGCTTTCTTATCTTAAATACCACCCAGAGTTTCTTTTACTCTATTAGATTATAGAACTCTTATGTAGTATGAAGTTTTAACACGTGTAGCTGCTGGAATAGTGGAATATGATGTGACCTGTCGAAACTTCAAAGCGTTTTTGGAATGTGAACTCATGAATCTGTACATTTCAGATATGAGCCTTTACATATTGTGAATACAGATTTATTCTGATATCTAGAGCTTCATCTTATTCATGTGATTATGTCCATGACTGCTAAAATGGCTAGGAAAGTAATGTTGATAATTGCAGACATGAAGTTAGGACAGAGTCTGGAGTATGTTTCAATTTTTAAATAGTCATAAAAAGGTTCAAGTTCTTAAATTTTAGGAGATTGTCAGGAGATACTTCGACCTCATACGCTAAAATATGCCTCAAATTACACACATGTAAATGTAAGGCAAGTTATTGAAATGTGAATACTTGCCCTGCTCATTTTACAGCATAAATGACTTCTTAGTCAATCCTTTTCTACTCTTAACTCTTAATAGTCTTTGTTTGCTACATATTACTTTGAACTTGCAAACCACTTGTTTGAATTAGCAAGAGATGTAATAAAGTGCATAATTAAGCTCATATTAATGTTCATATAACATCCAAACATGTTTTCTATGCTCAATATATGATTATGTCACAGTTCTGAATTTTACAGGTTTCTCTTATCTGTGAAAAGGGTAAATCATAAATATTCACTCATATGGACCACTGAGCCATTTCATCAAACTGATAACATCATCTCAAAATTTTGTAGGTTTTCTACTGGATTTGGAGTCACGGGTGGCAGTGTTCTTATTCACGATTTTTATTCTAGAGAAGTTGCAAATCCTGTTCATCTGACAGTGGACACTGGATTCACAAATGGGGAGGCTTCCATTAAAGCTTTTGTCTCTGTTAACTTGTCTTTAGGAGATCAGCAACTCGCTGCTCAGTTTCAAGAAATACCTCTTGATCTGCGTATGGTTGAAGCTGAGCGTGTTGGATGTAAGTTTTTTATACACTCTCTTTCCCTCCATTCCTTTTATAGCCAATGGTAAGAGTGTCAATCTTATATTAGTACTGTCCTTTTCATTTTCTAGAAAGTCAAAACGGGTAATAAAATTGCAAACTTCATGCTAATTGAGTTCAAGTCTTCAAGATAACAGACCATTATTGACTCCAATGACATTCAAGGGAACTGATGGATAAACTAAAATATGATTTTTGTGACTGTAGTTGACATTCTGAAGGCCACAGCAGTTGACAAACTCCCGACTGATATGGAAGGAATGGAAGCAACAATGGAACGATTGCTAGCATTAATAGACGATACCTACAAATATGTTGATGATGTTGTGGTGAGATTGATTGATTCATGTACTAATTATACTATCATCACAAGCGTCTTCTTTTAAACTTAAATATTCATCCTTCCAGGAGGGCCGTGTTGCACCCGATAACATCATTGGAAGATTTATATCAGATACGGTATCCTCCATTCCGAAGATATCCCCATTGGCTTTTGATAAGCTTGTGAATGATAGTCTACAGGTAAAGAAAGATTTACCCCAGAATTCTCTAAATTTTACCTTTTTCATTAGATGAAGAATGTATGTTAGTTTTGCATTTGGTATTCATGGTGTATATATTTGTATGCTGTAGGACCAATTGCTGTTACTATACTTGTCAAGCATCACAAGGACACAACTCAGCTTAGCAGAGAAATTGAACACTGCTGCCCAGATCTTGTAATCAAATCTTGCTATTGCGTTGTTATTTTTGCTGTTGAAAAAGGTCTTCTTGCAATTGCTGGCGCAAGATTTTGAGAAATCCGTGTGGTTGGTTTTGTTAGGAAATGTTTGTAATATTGTTTTACTTTCTGCGGCTACTGATATTCATGGATGCTACTAAATTCAGGCTTAGATTCGACAAAGCTGTCTACTGCTTTTATTTTTTTCTGGATTTCTTTAGTTTTCTGATTAAAATCCATATTGTGGATATGAAGATAATTGTCCATTACTGATATGATGAAAACCCTTTTACAAAATCTGAGCTACAGAAGATGGTTGCAAACTTTTAGGATAATGTGTGAGAAATGCAAACCATGATTTTTAGTTTTGCGGTCAAGATAATTGCGGCCTTTTCTTCTGGTTTTAGATTAGATTAGATTAGATTAGATGATGAGAATATTCAACATTAACATCAATCGTTACCACCTTGAGCTTTTAATACATTATTTTAATCCTAATGTAATTATGGTTGACATGTCAAGTATTTCCTTTTTGTTATAAAAACAATAACTTGTTTATTAGCTGGTAGTTAAGTAATGTTTGACACAATACACGTTAGCGTGAAAAGGAGTAGGAAGTTAGAGGAGGTATCGTTTATATCAAGTTTTTATTTCCTAGCCTCTACAAGTTGCTTGCTAGACGTTTATTTATTCTAAAATTATAAACTTCTAAAAACCCTATCCTACTTTAAAGAGTGGTTATTTCTTGTCACACAACTTTTTTTCATTCCTCACAATATCAAATTGTAGTGTCTACCTTGACTCGATTATTAATTAGAAAAAATGAAAGTAAATGTTGCCCCACCCCTTCTCTCTTTCACCAATCCCCTATCTTTTGGGTGAATAATACCACGCCCTGCCCTGCCATCACCAAACAATGATGGAATAGCGCGTGGTTTCCTCAACCATGCCCCCACCAACTTTCCTCACTACTACTGTGACAAAATAGACGAGTCGGATCGGATTGGGTAGCGAATTAAAACAGATTGTTTAAAAAAAATAAAAACACCTTATAAATCATTATCTAAACAAAGTTTTATAAAGACTCAAGTAACCAATTGTTTAGAAAAGGCAACATAACCAATTGGCACATCTCCAAAATGATTGATTACCTATGTAAAGACCCAGTGATTAATTTGTTACCGTGTTTAACACAAAATCATAAATAATCTCTACTCAAATTTCCATCAAATTTTAACATATATTATATTAACATCAAAATATCAAATTCTCGAAGTCAGAAATACACGTGTGATAGCTCCAAATTCACCCAATCTATTTAATTAAAACCCACTATGACCCATTTTCTAAGTTTTGGGTTATAATTGCCAGTAATAACTGGAACCAAATCATAACTATGAGCACCAACATCTACATAAACACACCTTTGTTTGAAGTTAATATCTGGTATTGATGGCAAATATTTAACATTTTCGATGTTTCTCTTCGCGGTAACCCATTGTTTCAGTGGCTTTGATTAAGTCAAAGGCTCAACTTTCTTCGCCAGATCTTGTTTATACACAGAAAATCAAGATTGATTAAACTTGAACCGGTTTTTTTCCTAATCTTGATGTCGATTTGCTTCTCCATTACGATTTCTTGAATTTGAGGCATATAGGAATCAAATCCATCCATATGCCGGGACCATATGAACTTACACCAATTGAATAAACGAACGAATGAATTGAAACTATATGTATCTTTGGAAGCTATGTGAACGATGACATACCCTTCTGGTGTAACAGCCGTGGTTTTTAAAAATTGAGATTTACAAAAAAAAATTACCCAATCAGATTTATCGTAACAGAAGACTTTAAAACATCACATTTATTAAAACATATAAACTGTGTTAATCATCTATCAAATAAAAACCACCGTTACGTGAAAATACATCAATGTTTAAAACCTTGTTCATTACACAACCACAAGTTGATTTCATTAAACGTCATAACAAAATAAACTACCCAAAGGCACCCGTCTCACAAAGCCACACACTTAAGCAACTTGCACTAGCACAAGACACATTAAAAAAAACAAGTGTCAGCTTATGCTTCGTGAGTCAGCTTAGTTAACACCACAAAATCATCACAATTAAAACATTCGTAAAACATGTTTAGGTTTAGGTCATAAATCCCAACCCGTAACTTGACCCACCCGTATAGCATCGTAAATCCCCGCATGGTCAAGTATCATCACAAGCATCATAAGAACATCATATAACGTCATATTCATCTTTTATTTCGTTAACATCATATGCATCATTTATTCATCATTAATCATCCTTCTTATAGGGGTCTACATTATACATCACTATCATCGACACCCTAAATACCACATGCATGCCCAGCAACTGCTAGGGTTCCAAGGTCCGTCCGTAATGACACCATAGGCGTGCCTTGCAACTCCTAAGTTCCAAGGTCCGTCCACATTGGCAGAAGTTCACTAAGCGTGTACAACAAGTTTGGTACAACGCGGGGCACGACTCCCACTTGTATACACACTCCCGTAATCCATCTGCTGTAGTTACTCCGACATAAGTCGTTTAGGTGAAAGTACAAATGGTGCCTCAATCTCTAGGCCCTCCTTTTACCCACATGACGTTTTGCACATGACCCTATCTCTTGGCCAACACATCACTCCAGTGTACGAGTACACCATGTGTTGTCAAGGTTATCTAGAAACCCGGCAACTAACCATCTCTTTGCTAGCATGTCTTAGAAGACACTTTTCCTATTAGGCATCATCTTTTCATCTTAGAGTACATCTACCCCCTCCCAAATCATCATATCAATCCATCATGATCATCGTTTTATATATCTAAACATATACGTGCATGCATTGCAACATCCTGTAAATCAATCGTATGTCATCAACAAGTAAGTAGCATGCATTACAAACTATCGTTAGTCATTCATAAACACTCATACATAGATATATCATCTTTAAAATCGTTAATACTTTCAAAATAGATTTTGTCTACGTGCTCGGTTTTGTAAAACAACTGAACTTAACTCAAACCGAACGAAAAGATCATCACAAAACTAGATCCGACAAGCTTCAAACACCGATCGTTGAATGCTGGTCTCACAAGCTCCAAAACACTCCTCGAGATCTCCGAAAACGAAGCCGAAGTAGAAATTTAGCTTGAAATGGTAACACCGCAACACCCTATCACTCATTAACTCAAAATAACGAAGCCCCAACACTAACACACGCTCTCAAGGCTTAGAAATGCTCTAAAAACGGGTAGAGTAACGATATGGATGTGAGAAAGTTGCAAGAAATGGCTGAAAATGAACTCATCTATATAGACACAGCCGGACGCGTCGGGTCACGATCCCTGCTACACGCAATTGCCTAACACACGCAACTTCCTGACACACGCAACCTTCATGTGACTTCTGCCGCCCAACGCGTCGCGATCTTTAAAAATCCAGAAATTTCAATTTTCTTCTTTTCTTTTCCTTTTTTAATAATCACTTCCATAAACAAATACTTCTATAAAAATAAACTTCATAAATATCATTCATTCACTCGTTTAATAATATTACAAAAATTTCCATAAAATTTCGGGTCGTTACATTTGGTTTAAGCGTCCGTCCAATTTCTATTGTGAACTCCGTCGCTTTCTCCGATGTGTCCAACCTCTGTTTCTGGAAAATATAGAATCAAATGTAAAACGTCACGTGGTTTTGAAACTCCGGTGTCAATGTGGAGGAGGTAGGATTGAGGGTAACGGAGGAAGAAAAGCCGAGATGTACCCGGTGGCGGTCACTAGGTTTGGGAGAAGAACCCTTGGTCAGTACTTTCAAGTTTCACCCAATCACCCGTTAGTTGTTGATTTCTTCTTTTTTATTTCACTCCACATTGACCCGTTCTGTTTTTTTGCTAAAGCCCAAGACGACCCAAAGTAATATTTTAAAGTCCAACTAGACCCATTTTGTTTACTTCGGGTGACTAATGCCAGTACTACCCACTACAATCACACTGTTCGTATGTAACTGAAATGGACCCGTCTCTTTTACGTGTTCTCATGATCACTTTTCTATTTAAATAAATGAGATTGTTTTACATCTTTCCCTCTTGCTCATATCTATCGTAGCAGTTATGTTGTTATAACCAAATGATTATAGTAATAAATACAAAGTTGATGAAAATGGAAATGAGGATTCCCTCCATGAATGAAGGGAAGGGAAGGGGAAAAAGGAAATGGTGGTCGGGTTAGTGTGGTTTGCAATTAAGAAAAGGACGGAAATCAGGGCCGCCTCAAATTCACGCCTGCCTCTTACAACTCAATCCGCACACTTTACTATCTCTTTACTCACTTTGTTTATTGCCCCAAATTTATCTCGATTTCCCCATTTCTGGTCTCGATTCCAAGCAAATATTGGCCCAACTGGAGTGGAAACACACACACACACACACAACTCCTTTTTGACTCTTTTTTCTAATACTGCTTTCACCATTTTATTTATTACCCACTAACTTCAACTTCTTTTTATGATTATGTTTCTAACATTGTTACCGGTTTTCTAAAACAATAATAATCATAACTATCTTTTTTAACACCTCGTGTATAAACGCGGGGATGCTTAAAATCAATTTTAAATGTTTATATTGTTAAAGAGTAGTCACCGACCCTTGCAGACACCAACAATCACCATAATTGACCGCCGATCGCAGCGGTTGGTGGCGGCTTCCGCGTCAGTGTTAGCGGTGACAGCTACTGGTGATGGTGGTCGGATTGTATATTAAATCTAGCAATCCAAACATACAAGTGTTTGCATTCTCAGATGTTGAAACAATTTTTATATGCATGTTTTGTAAGTAAATTAAGGTCGTGAGATCACTATATATATGCTAATTAAGGCTATACATAATCGATACAGTACGTTGAAGTTGTACACGTCTTACAAGCCTGCTTTAAGATAATCTTGCTTTTTTATTAATTATATTTAATATATTTTATTTTCGTAAGAGGAGAAAGGGAGACAAAGACATAAAGGAACCGCAACCAAACTAAGGTTCCAAATGCTAGAGGACAAAATCAACTAATAAAAAAACTACCACTTTTGTCTCTATTATATATATATATACTACTAGTAAAAATCTATGGTGCATTATTAATTAGATGGATCAAATGCGCAACATCTTCATCATTTCTATTAACAAAAATAATATTTTACTTATATTAATTAATTAGACACTTATACTCTAAAAAGATTACAACAATCTTTTATTTTGGAAATCCCTACAAGAAGCTAGTTAGTTATAATATTTTGATGTCAAGCTTAACTATAAGATGAATGAATCCCTTGCATGTTACTTATTAGCGATTCTACATTTTGTCGAGTCTTCCAAAGGATCACCGCCACTTTCTTAGAAATTAGTTTGCCCAAGTTGTAGATGTCGCTTCCACCTCTATACCTAATAATTTTCCATTGACCGAGTGTCGTAGCTGCTTTTTCATGCAATTTCCACCTAAAAATTGACCCAGTGTTCCTTCCCAATCCAGTAATTTACTTGGTTTTTTTTTTTTTGGAAAATCCAGTAATTAATTTACAAATGTATGATTTGTATTTTATCAAACATTGCAAACTCTTGATAACACACACACAAAAAACACCTTAACTAATTATATGCCCACAAGCTAGCTAGTTAATTTATTGTTGAACTTTTTAAACAAATCTTTTATTTTCAAAAGAAATACGAAGATCGACGTGCTATTATTAATATGACAAAATATACATACACGACAATGATTTTATAACTAGTTTTATATTAATAAAAGTTGTAGTATTTAATGAAAAAGAGTATGTTGTTAATAATACATGAGGATGGGATGGTCAAGGACATGGTTGGGAATTGGAGAGAGCAAATTGACACTTTCACTTGTTCCAACAATATCACTCCGACCACATAAGTTAAACAACTTCATTTTTACTATTATTATAATCCTATGGCCTATGCTTATATCATATCATATCCCACACTAGCTTCTTTCTTTTTCTTTTAAAATACCATTAATGCATGTTAATTACATTTAACTACGTACGTGATAATCATAGTCTTTTTTTTCATATATATAATTGTATATTATTATATCATTTTTGTGTGTATATATATATATGCTATTTTAATTATATAAATTAATTTGACTTGAGACAATAAACAGATAAAGAGCATGAACTTTGATCACGTAATTCTTACTCGGGAAAAGATAATTAACTAATAAATCACCCCTATACATTATCTTTGTGATTTTTTGTGTGTGTATTTGACTAGCTTGAAAAAAGAAAACTAAACACATTAATTTATTACTCTTTATTTTTAAGTAGATATATAATCGTTTGCATCTTATCTTCTTGATGTGTATCATGCAAGCTCATATAGTTAAGATTGTGTTACGTTGTTATTGTTGTTAAATCATGCATGTGCTTTGGAAAAAAAATATTAAGAAATTAGATATAACTACTTACTTGACTCATGTGAAAAAGAAAAATTCAATTAATTAATTAACAACACGCTTAATTTGGCACCATTCATATATCATATATGCAGTGTTCAAACGAGGATTCAAATATATTTAGATATTTGTTAATTAAGTTTTTTCTTTTTTGTAGTTATCTTCAAGTAGCATCTTTCTTTGCATATATATATTTTATTTCTTTTATAAGCGATATATAATTAGGTACGTTGTGCTAACTATATATGATCTCAGCAATTAAATATTGTATTTATATAGTATCATTAGTATAGTAAGTTATATAAGTCAACTTGTGTAAGAGTAAATTTGACTAGCTAGCTACATACGTACATACATGATATATATATATATATATATATATATATATATATAT
>JAUEJL010125408.1:0-11601 GCA_032274825.1 Drosophyllum lusitanicum | reverse complement strand
ATCACCACGTGATCAACCTTGCTGCTTGCTCTCTTCTCGATTGCATAAGGTTGCAATCGGTTCTCTCTTCCTTACTTTAAACCGGACATGAGCCTAGTGGCTCTGATACCAAGTGTAAAATATCAAGGCCCTCCCAACTAAAAGTGTTTGTGTGTTTGAAATTCAAAAAAGAAAAAAGAAATTGGAAGATGGGAAGTAGACGTAAATTGAAGAAGAAGTAAATCACCACACTTGACATTCAATTTAATTAGATATATATATATATATATATATAGCTAATACAAAGCAATTTAAAAAAATCAAACTTATCCTTAGTTATTTAATACTATCCAAATTAACAAACTCATACTTCTCATTTTCCAACCACTAATTCCTTAATAATATGATAGAATAATGACTCAATCCTATCAAACAACTTGCTTATTTAAATTACCAAATAAAAACTAAAGATGAACTACTATATATAAGTTGTATACAAGAATACAATTTTCAGTGTGCGTGAGTCGGTGTGATCTTCCAACGAGGGAGAGTCACACTGAAAAGATGTGTGTTCCTTTAGATTATTTGGTTTTTTGTGATGCGAATGTGTGTTAGCATACAAGTACGTACAACACTGTGTGATACATGTGTAATTACCAGTATGATAGAGATAAAAGCCGACAATGTTAAGGATGTGAAGCACTCCATCCTCTTTAATATATATGACTGACTCTATCAATCAAAAGATGACATGTTTAGGTACGTAATGAGTCATACATGTGCGAGTAAATTAGTTTCTGATAAACAAAATGTGTATCAATACCAAAGATATTTTGAAAACTGACAATTTGTACGTACGTATAGTAGCATCTCATGGATGTACTAATTAATTCTACGTCTTTCTTGTATTGTATTACCGAGGTGAATTTGTTTGCCTTTAATTTATAGAGACCATAAGTATTATTTTTCTCATGGTCTTTTTATTAAATAAAATAAGTCTCACTTCCCAATCGCTATAGCTAGACTTTCTCTAGTTATGTGCATGTAAATACGTGTATACGAATATTAAATGCTTTGAAAGGTACATGGTGTTGATAATAGGAAATTGAGGTGCGAAAAGCTACAAATGACACACAACTCTACACATTCTGCTTACAAACAGCTAGCAGCCAATATACACACACATGATATTATACAATATATCTATAATTTATATTTATATTTATATATACACCCTCTGCCATGTAGAGGGGGGGAGAGAGAGAGAGGGGCCCAATTAAGCTGCTGAATCTATGGCTGACCGTCTTTGAAAACAAGAGCTAAAGATAAAAGGATAGAAGACGAAGAGGGAGTAAGCAAATTTATAAGCGTCCACAAGAGAGAGAAAGAGATATGAAATATTCTGTTTAGAGAGAGAGAGAGAGAGAGAGAGAGAGAGAGAGAGAGAGAAAGGTTTGAAAGTGTTGGGGTTTTCTTGTTTTTGGTGTTTTGTTAGTGATAAAAACACCAAAAAACACAACAATTTAGTTATAAGTAAACTCCATCAGCTAGATCTCTCTTTCTGTCCGTAACAACAGTAGTCTCTCTCTTTAGATTATTGTGTTTTTTGTTTGGTTTTGGTTGATTCGATCAGCTTCTTCTTTCAGCTATATATCTTGTGTTTTAAAAGTAATATTGTTTCTTACTTCTTTTTTGGCACAATCCTACATATAAACACATACTTCTCTTGGAAGTTTTGTTTGAATACATACATAAAACCAAATCCTTTCCTGTGTTATGTATTACTTTGCTTTTGTTTTCTAGTTTTGTTTCAAAATCTTGTTGTTTGTTTTCTAAGTTCTTGCTAAACTACAACCACAGCTTTCAATCTTAATTTTAGCTAAAAAGGCAAAAAATAGAAAATAAAGACTTTTAATCAGGAGGATATGATGTCTAGTGAGATGTTTCCTATTCCTCTTCAAGATCATCACCATCAACCACCACCACCACCACCTCATGATCCAAACCCTAATCCTAAACCCATCTCCAATCTCAAGAAGAAAAGAAATTTACCAGGCACCCCAGGTATGAACTCAAAAAATATATATATATATGCTTTCTTTTTTTTCTTTTAGATCACAACAGCACACATGCATATATATATATATATATATATATATATATATATATATATAAGTTAGCTTGAAGATTATTTTCTTGATTGCATAACTTGATTACTTAATTAGAAGAAGTAATCATGTCTCGGATTTAATTTATTCGTTCTGTTTGGCTACTCAGTAATTAGCTAGTAGATGAATTTGTTTACACTAAATCCTACTCCTGGAATTAAAATTTCTGACTAATCTTAGCTTTGCATTTTCAGACTTTGAGATAATTTAGATGTCCCGAGTTAATTCATATCTGGGAATTTTATTAATTGTCACGTGGATTATATATTAACAAGTCGATAAAAAAAACAGTAGTCTTCGAGTGTGGATTAATGAGTCATAATTTCTAAGAATATGAATTAATTGGTTAGAATCATCGTGACTCTAATTAAAAGGGTGCATTTTTATTTTGGTAATGTGTAATTTTCTATTTTGAGTGTTAATCCATAGTCAATAATTTGTTCAAAAGTCAATAATCGCTGTGTGAATATAATTGGGGTTGATGTACTAGCTAATTAAAGTTTCTTGGTTGTGGTTATAATATATATTTTGCTAATTACTTTTATTGTATATAAATTAATAAATTTAAACTGCGCGCGCGCAGATCCAGATGCTGAAGTGATGGCACTTTCACCAAAATCACTAATGGCAACAAACAGATTTGTATGTGAAATCTGCAACAAAGGGTTCCAAAGAGACCAAAACTTACAGCTTCATAGAAGAGGTCACAATCTGCCATGGAAGCTGAAGCAAAGGAATAACAAAGAACCCATCAAGAAGAAAGTCTATATTTGCCCGGAAAAATCATGCGTCCACCACGATCCATCACGAGCACTGGGAGATCTGACCGGAATCAAGAAACATTTTAGCCGGAAACACGGTGAGAAGAAATGGAAGTGTGAAAAGTGTTCCAAGAAGTATGCTGTTCAATCTGACTGGAAAGCTCATTCCAAGACTTGTGGTACCAGAGAGTACAAGTGTGACTGTGGCACACTTTTCTCCAGGTGCGTCTGTACTAGTGTTATTAAATTCTTTGAGATCGATCTTGGTTTTTATCTTTTTAAAATCTTGAAATAAATGCTTAGGGCTTGCTTTAATACATTTAGACATTAAATGAGAGTACTAGTAGTACTGGTCGATAATTTAATATGTATATATTTTATCACTTTTTTGTTAATTCAGGAAGGATAGCTTCATAACTCATCGTGCTTTTTGCGACGCATTGGCTGAAGAAAGCGTGAGACTCAACTCAGCGAATTGTACACCAAATAGTCTTGGTTTGAAAAACGAAGCAGGTGGTATGAACGAATCCGTGATGAACCCGAATTTCCCAGCTCATGGGTTTTCTTCTGCAGGGATGACACAATTCGGGTCTGCAGGTGAATTTGTGAATGATCAAAACAAGCCAAGATTATCACTTTGGTTAGACCAACAAAATTCTTCACAGCTCAATAATCTTTCTCCATTAATGGATCAGATTACAATGAGTTCGAATCTATACAATATGTCATCCAGCTCTGCCGGTTTAGCAGATATGGTTAATCTCATTGCCTATGGCTCGTCATCATCAATGGCTAATTTTACAAACTCCAACCAAGTTGGAAGTTTATCGTTAACAGTACCTGCTGCGCCGTTGACAGAAGGTAATTTAAAAGAGGAAACCTTAGCTTCTATGTACTCAATGAACCAAAACAACCATCAAACCGGCCCCGAGTCTTCTGGTCCAATGTCTGCAACCGCACTACTTCAGAAAGCGGCTCAAATGGGTTCAACCAGGAGCAACCCCTCCATCTTTGGAACAAGTTTTGGGCTCATGATGAACTCATCACCCACATCCACTACGTCTAACACAACTGCAGTCAGTTTGGTGAACTACAATAACATCACCACTGATCAGTCGAATTCAAGTCCTCATCAAGCGAGCAATATTCATCAAATGATGATGATGTCAAGAAACGAAACAATGGCGCCGTCATTGAAGAACATGAATATGATGCATCAACGGAGGTTTGTCGAGAATGGATTAACGAGAGACTTCTTGGGGGTAGGAGGCGGAGAAGGTGGTGGCCGGGGGACGTTAATGTTGCCACAAGATCTAGTGAAGTTTGCATCCAATCCTCCAGCTATATATGGTTCAACCATGGAATCAATGAGCAGGCAATTCGATCATCGCTAGCTAGCTAGCAATATAATTAATAAATTAGATGGATATTGCTCGCTTTTCATTAATACGTACGTTCGATGCATTTAGTTTGTTATATGGCTCTTCATCGATCATCATGTGTGTTTAACGTAGCATAATAATCATGTATTTATATATAGACTTAATTGATCGATTTTCTCAATTTGCACTTTTCTTCTCTCTCCTTCTCTCTCTCTATATGTGTGTGTGTCAAACCGATGGATGGTGAAAAGCTACTTTTTACTTGCCGCTAGCTGCAAGTAAATAAACCAATTAATAATTAAGTTTTTCTTATATCAAAAGTTTTATATACAAATGATAACTTCTTAATGACTTAATTTATGAACGAGATAATATAAAATATCAAATTAAGTTAATTGTGAGAGATCATTCATTCATTTCTAACTATTGATTAGCATCAAAAAGTTATTCTCTTGGAATTTATTTGAACTTTTATGATCTTTCTCATAAATCGTAATTCACATAATACATTATAATGTAATTATACATACACATAACGTTACATGGCCCTTAAGTGTGTGTGTAACTTCAAAAATCTCTGAACACTAAGATAGTGTTTGGATTGAGAGATTCCTTGGGAATTTTTAGAAATTGGAATTCAATTCCTACAAAATCCTTTGTTTGGTTCAAAAAGAAGGAAGGAAAAGGATTCTGGACTAATGAAAACATTTCATAAGGTAAGGGATTTCAAATTCCTTCCCAAGGTAGATGGAATTCACATTCCTTCCTCTCTTTCTTACCCTTCATCTTCATCTGCTCACCATCGCCTCACCATCCATCCTCACCATCGAACTTCGCCGTTTGTTCTCACCGGGCTGGCGCCGCCTAGTTTTTCTTGGTCGAAGAACCCCACCGCCGTTCTTGGTTGAAGAACCGTCGCCGTTCTCCATCGACCGCAAACCCTGCATCTTCATCATCTTCACCATCGATCGCAAACCCTACGTCTTCATCATCTTCACCATCGACCGCCGTTTTTTGGTTGAAAAACCAGTCGCCGATGAAAAACCCTAAATCGGTTCTACGCTATTTAGGGCGTCGTTTTGGTTTTGGTGGGGTGGCGACTATGGCGACCGGAGACTTTGATTTTGGAGGGGTGGCGATGGTTACGACCGAAGATGTTGACGGTGGTTGTGGTGTGGTGGTGATGGGCTTCGATTATCACGGCTCATCTGATTCTAATTCAGTGGATAACTTACCAAACACACTAGGTAGGGAATTGGAATTCACATTCCAAATCCTTAAGGATTTCAATTCCTAAGGATTCCAAATATTCCAATTCTTAACATTCCAATGAACCAAACGTCACCTAATTGATTTCTCCCTCCACTTTTCCTCATTTTGAATGACATATTCCTTTGCTCCATCACAAAACCATCAACATTTTATCTCATCACTCCAACACAACCACCACCTCGGATGGTTCCCGATGTTAACATCCTCATCCAATCTCTTTCCAATGCAATAACATCACCACCTCTCTTTCTTTGCATTTTTAGGCACAACTTAAAAAAACTCAGTTCCACCTCATCAACGTCTTCGCCATCTATCACCTTCTTCATCGATGCAGCAACATCACCACCTCTCTTTCTTTGCATTTTTAGGCGAAAAAACTCAGATCCACCTTATCAACGTCGTCGCCATCTATCACCTTCTCCATCGATGCAGCAACAACCCCACCAATACAATCTATGTTTTCAAGAACTCTGGATCCCCATCATATCACCAACATCTTTTAATCAAAATTGTTAACATTTTCTCTCCTCCACCTTTAAGGCACTTCAAATGAACATTCTATACCATTTCTCTTTCTAGATTCAAGAAATCGAATGAAGATAACAACAATATTGCTCTGCTTCTATCTCTTATACCCTACACAAGTATATATACACCTTCAATTGTTGTTTAAGAGTAGGTTATAGATTGATTTCTATACCTCTTGTTAACACTTTTCAATTGATTATGTTCCAGATTTAGTCATACTTTCATTAAAAGCTAGGTTTATATGATTTTTTTTGTATATTTATAGTCTTAGGATTTTCCTTATCATGTTAGGCTTTTATAAAGTTGTTCATACACAAATAACATTTTTCTACGTTGGTACTAGATTTTGCTTGTAAGTGTTGAAAACATGTTTTCTAATGTTGTTCATTTGTGAACATATAAGGGGGAATAATTTATTTTTGTATGTTATATCTCTGTTGTTGTGGTTCTCAATTAAAAAGGTTGTTCTTTTACAGTCTACCTATTATACCACTAGTAGCGGAGGCTCATTGTCCACCATGCATGATGAGCTCATGACCCGTTGTCTCTCATTACGCGTAGTTTGTTGTTCGTTCATCGCAGGCCTACATGTCACCCCCACGACGAGTAGACAACCGAAACCGTTATTTTGTTTGTTTGTGAAGATGAAAATTTGAGAGGGTGTGGAGGTTACTTATACATGTCATGATTATGGTTGTTTATTCATTAATATGTCATAAACTGAAAAACTGATTTAGAAATCAGTAATAACAATAATGCTTATCATAACTACGACTTTATCTTACTTTGCTATTTTTTTTATTGGCTTGTTCAGCAATAGATATATAATATTTTCGAAGATATGCATATTTTCAACCAAACAATAATTGGAACGCATATTTTGAACACTGTTTAAACGAGTTTTCTTAAAAATATATGAAAGCTACTATTTTTTTTTCTTCCTAATTTAAATAATGAACATATGGGTGGGACCGAGTAGAATTATTGTGGGACCACGATGTGTTGGAAATGGACTAAACAAGAAAAATGTCCTCCTCACTCTCTCTCATGGGATGCTTTTTTGTATTTCTTTTTGTTTTTATCGTTGTCGTGTGTCATTTATCTTTTACCAAGACAAATCTTTCTTTTTCTTTTTCTTTTCTTTTAGATTATTTTTCCTCAAGTAACTAAAAAGAAAAATAAAATTACTTTCTTGCTGACCTAAACGTCAAAGTAATTCTAGGGGTTCTTTTGGTCAACCATTGTGGGTTCTTTATAATACCTTTGTGTTAACTTTTAGGTGTGTTTGACTTGTTTGGGTCATTCTTGACAAATTCTAATAAATCATTGTGAAGATAATCTGGCAAGAATTAGTTGATGTAACATTTCTATATATCTATTTTCTTTAACTTTTAAGCGTTAAATGTGTGTTGTAATGAAATATTATCTGACGACCATTATCATTGTTTGTTAGAAGCAAGTTAAAATTCAATCATCAAAGAGTTTATAGCTTAACAGTATCTGCTGTTTTTGATATCATAAAAGGTTGTGTGTTCAACTGTTCAAGTTTGTAGCTGAAAAATTGATGTAGAATTAAGTTTAGGTTTATGAAATGTGTGTTTAGCCGTTCAAGAAAAAAGTGAGGATTCAATTAGCTTATTTCCAAAAGAGAAAATACATCTATTTATACTAATATATATACAATTTAACATTTTCTCTCCTTAATTTTAAGAGTTCTTAAAATTCAATCAAGACAAAATTTTGATCTTTAATTCCATCTAAATTAATCTTATCCAATCGGTTTTTAACTATTTCACTATCTCTCCTAATTTACTTTAATTTTTTATTCATTTAAAATATTTTCTCTCACTAACACACTCTCACACAAACACGCTTATCCACCCACATCAAAGTAATTTCTAAAATCTTATTAAGTTCTCTTTCTTCTTATTTCATAAATATAAATCTTTTTTCTTATTTTAATGTCTTTTAAAATTTATTTTTAAAACTAATAAAATAATTGATGCAAATAAAAGAAAATTTGATAAAAACGGACGTAGAAAACTTTGTGACATTGAATCGCGCGAACAATGTATCATTACATTCTTGACAACGACTTGTTGTAAAACAGAAACTGTTTGTCGCCGCAATATTGCACGGGTAGTATGCTAGTATCCTAAAATACAAAGACCCACTTGGCCACTTGACCGCTTTAAATTTCTAGATTTATAGACAGCAATCCTACAAACACTAATTATGAACATCTACAACGTGAATGGAAGTTTCAAAGAAAACCAAAGAACGAAAAAAACAAGTCACGTGAAAGTGACCAATGTACGTTCTTTATATAATATAGTCACATACAAAGGGGCGTATATGTATAGCTTGTACGTCCATTATGGTGACAAAGGTCATCGATCATTCAAACGCATATTAAAAGGATTAATCTGTATCTTTAGTAGTGTTACTAGTCAAAATTTATGGTACTATGAATGAAATTATAGTACTAACTTAGACCAATTATTCTTAGTATGAGAGAGTCCATGAAATTAGAGGCCCATATTTGCCCAATCAAATTGATTTGTTGCAAATTTGACTTAACTCTTAGAGAAAATTTCCTATTTTATATTAAGTTATAGTTATAAAATTTTAAAAAAAAATCGGGCGTAACGAAAAGAACAGCATCACCTGCAAACAATTAAAGTGAATTAAATAAATTAATTAATAAAATTATTTTACAACTATAACGGGTTATACTTGTACATGTAAAACCCATAAACTTTCAAGTTTTGTTATATGGGTTTTGCCCCTAAAGAACTCTATAAAGTATGGTTCCTTCTTATTTAGTTCTCTGCTTGCTTTTTTTGGTAGTGGGATCCCTAACTAGCTTGTTGTCCCCTTACAAATGCTCCATCTCTACAATAACACTGCATGTAAAAGATGTGAATACTACGAGTACAATTTGTAACCATTATTAATGATCAATGACTCATTAACAGGGGTATTTTGGACATTTACTTATTTTTCAACTGTGAATTACGTCCGGGTGGATCGACATTAAAGAGCAAGGCTTGATTTTCTCAAAATACCCTCATTAATGAGTCATTAATTAGCTATCATTTTTATTGACTATTGATTTATTTTAATCAAGGTCCATATTGGTTTTCGCGGTATCCGCAATAAAGACGGTTCTCAAATGAACCCTCCCATATGTATAATGTTTGTGTGTGTCTATGTATATATAGGAGGGCTATTGTGAGAATGAATATTTAGGCGAGAATGAAAGAATAAATCTTTGCCATCAATTAGATGTTGATCTATTAGATTTCACGGTCGTAATTCATGGTCTTCGTAATCATGGTTCGATTATGAATAAAATGTGTGTATGTGCCTATATATATAGAGAGAGATTCAAACGAGAACTTTTTTCGTATGAGAAATGCGAGAACCAATATGGACCAATCATTTAATTTTATGTCTTTTTTATTTAACTTTAAATCAAAAGGGTAGTTTGGATATTTTTATATTACCTCTACTTTTTTTAAACTAATATATCCATCAAATGAAAAGGTATTAAATTACAAAAAATATACCAAATTAACGAAAAAATTATGCTCTTTAATTTGAGACCGATCTTGCTATATTTTTTCAGAAAAAAAATCGCGTTTTTTGGGTTTTTTTAACATATGTCTCAACATATGCACATGTGCAAATATATGCACGTGTGCATATGCACAGATTTACCTAGTTTTTTCAGCACAGATGTAGATATGCATGTGTGCAAAATAGATGCACGTGTACATATATGCACATGTGCATATGTTGAGACCTATGTTAAAAAAAACCAGCATCCGCGAAATTTTTTT
This sequence comes from Drosophyllum lusitanicum, assembly GCA_032274825.1. Classification (NCBI taxonomy): domain Eukaryota; kingdom Viridiplantae; phylum Streptophyta; class Magnoliopsida; order Caryophyllales; family Drosophyllaceae; genus Drosophyllum; species Drosophyllum lusitanicum. The sequence continues at coordinate 1,666 of JAUEJL010125408.1, read as the reverse complement.
TGAAAAAAATACAACAAGATCGGTCTCAAATTAAAGAGTATAATTTTCGCGTTAATTTAGTATAATTTTCGTAATTTAACACCTTTTTGTTTGATGGATAAGAGTTGGGTAATATAAAATTGTCTAACTTGCCTTAATTAATTAAGGAAAAGTTTGATTGATTTAAGGTTATCCATTAACAACTCTTTAATCTGTACCCTCCATCTTTTTGATCAATGATTATAATTAGTTCACGCAATTCTCATACGAAAAACAGTTCTTATTTGAACTGCCATATATACATATAAATATAAGCATAATTTATGTAAGAATAAGCGTTTAACTCGGTGACTAATTCTTCTATTTAACTCAAAGTTTGAAAATGAAAAGTAAAAAAATATGAGTAAGATCTTTTAATTCACTACAACAAATATGAGTTTTTTCACGCTTTATCAAAAGCGTGTACAATTTTAAAAAAATGCACACTTAAAAGTGTGTAGAATAGTTTAATCAAATTATAGGTAAAAGCAACAAAAAAAGCTCACACTTCTAAATGTATAATTTTGATTTTAAAAAGTTCACACTTTTAAATTTGTAAAAATAGTAATTAATAGAAGTTAAGAAAAGTTCACACTTAAAAGCGTGAACTTTTATAACATAGAGATATTTTTAACATTTTCACACTTAAAAATATGAAAACTTTAATTATTTGTTCAATTAATAAATGCAATACTTTAACTATATTGATCATATTTTTACACGTGAACCTTACAAAAAAATTTGTCACATCATATTTTTTCACATTTATTTATATTTCTTTACATTTTAAAGTGTGTAAATATTAATAAAAAGGTGTGAAAAATAAACATATTTGTTGTAGTGATTGTCTTCTATACTTATAACTTGGATCTTGAATAATGTTTTATGTATCAAGTTATCAACTTCTATTCACAAAAAAGTTTGAGTAGACTTGTTAATTGTCTACTATACTTACTTGAATATTTGACTTTAATTATTAATTTTTTCATTTCTTATGTGAATCTATTTTGCATTTTTAGTAAATTATCCAAAAGTGTATAATTCAGTTTAATGAATGCGACCTAGGCTTGAACTAAATTCGAATATTCAAATTGGAGTTAGTTTTATGTTCTTGAATTCGAATCAGAGTTGTTTTCACATTTCGTGTAAAAAGTTTGTACCCAAACAACCTAATTCGAATTATAAATTAACAATAGAAACCTAAAAATGACGTATAAACACCCGTAATGAAAAACAAAAGTTAATTTAGCAAATATAAAATCAAAGAGTTTAACACATGTCCGATGAGATTGACCATAAAACACTCTTTCCTTTTTGAGATTTGTTTCAATACTTTAAGATCGAACAATTCCTTGTTTAATTATCATAACTTGTTAGTTCAATTTACTTGATTTTAGCTGTTCCCTTATGATTCAACATTCTCACACAATTGTTTTGTTATTAAGATAGAAATCATACATCATATTGATGGGTGTCGAATCCAACAAATATATTTTCCTACTTAAAGTATTTGTAGATAACAACGAGTAGGGTCGAATCCTCAGAGATTGGTTCAAACTATTTCTTCAAAAGAGTAAAAATAAACTCAATAGAAGGGGGGTTGATCATATCGTATATAAACTACGAACTAGAATGACAAATTATCGAA
>JAUEJL010125397.1:0-11602 GCA_032274825.1 Drosophyllum lusitanicum | reverse complement strand
AATAAATAGGAGGGATTTTACAACGCACAGACCTTGAACAAGTCTCGAGCAGCTGTTCTTGATCAGGTTATAGGGTTTGCGTCAAGCACTCTTGGGAACTCCATGCTATCTGCCATTAAGTCTGGATTCAATGACACAAGAACCGGCACCAAAACTAGGGTCTCGTTTAAGGTAAGTCGACGAACCCTGCTTTGTAAGTTGTACATCATGCATAACATGTAGTATGACAGCTTAAGAAAACTAGTCCACTCCTGCCCTGCTATGCAAGTTGGACCTGGCCTCTCAATGCATCCATCATGTTTTCTCTGCTGTACATTGTTCTTTAAAAGCAGTACCACATAACAAAGAACCATCCTTGGCCTAAGCAGCCTAGGAAAATGCATGTTCAGGCGCTGAGCATTGGTTTTAAAGGGTGTTTGGATGTGCATTTTGAGCGTAAAATTCGTGATTTCGACAAATTACAAGTATGGAACTAATTAATACCCAAAGTAATTATTTGACCCTAATAAATTAGACAAAATAGATGATTTATACACCACTAAAATTGCTTTGTATACCATAAGACTTGGTGTGGATCGTTCTATCTATCTATCATATACCGTTGATAAGTGTACCTTGTCGTGTGCTAAGTAATTTTAGTGATGTACAAATCACCTTTTGTTGAATAATTAGAAGCATAATGTGTTGATCCGAACATTAAAAACGGGCAATTATCTACGGCTTGACAGATACTTTGTTGCAAAGCACGAATTCAAACACCTTTATTGGTCTTGAATCGTAAGTTCTACCATGTAGAAATATGATACTACTACAGTGCTAGGCATAGGCAGACCCAAGGTGTAGCACAGGATATCTCTAAACTTTTTTACTAGTACTGTTACTTTCGACCGACCTTTTTTGTATATAGATGCAACCCGTAATCTAAACTTTATATATTTGTGCTACTTGTGAGAAATTTATCAGGATTCGCCGCTGTATCAAGCGTTCTTGATTGAAAAATAATTTTTTGGTTTTTGCAGTATGGTTGTTCGAGAGGGGTGTATGGCACACCGTTTTTCTTTGTTAACGGGTTTTTGGTGCCCGTTAGCGATGAGACGATCGACTACAACGGATGGAGAAAAATCATTGATCCGCTTACTACCAAACAGCAACACTATCCTTCAAATGTCTTCTGATCGAGAACTGTTCTCATTTCCGTTGTTCTAAAACCTTTGTATTTTGGTGATGTTTATATGAATAAAACGTACATTGATAACTTGTAGACATCCTTAATCAAGGAAAAAATGTAGTTTGAGAATTTTCATCATGCTTGCGAGAGACGTATTGATGTTTTGTATACGGGAATTCGAGTTTTTGACGTAGTTAGAAGTTAATTATTCTACTAAAGGGCTTGTAGCTCGAGTCAGAGAAAATGTTACGTGGGGCAAAGTTAGAGATATTCTCTTTTAAATTTTCTAGTTTTATGGTTTTACCTTTTTTATACCGATAGGTTAAACCAAAGTGAATCTTACAGATTTCTTAATGATGAAATATAACGTAAAACCAAATTTTAATTTGGTTTGAACATGAAAATTGGATTTGAATGTTAATTTATAATATACAAGCTTAGAAATTAGCACAAGGTTATTAAATTATAGAAATAGGAAAGAAGTTTAATAATCAACTAACTAAGATTGCAACACAATGAATCATAGAAAGAATTAATTGAAATGAAATAAAAAATCGACTAATATGAGAGAACAATTACCTAAATTTTCTTAATTTACAAAAATTTACATTGTAATATAAATTTTTGGAGGGGCATCTGATTATCCTGCCCCTCCTTGTTTCCGCCGCTATTTGTAGTCGAACAGTACAAAAGTGTTAGAAATGTGTTCTCTATGGTTATGAATTCTAGTTCCATTGTGGATAAAAAGTGTAGATTAAGAATATGTTTTGCTTGTTGACTATTGTTTCATATAGGACGAGTATAACTTTGTAATGTGCTTAATAAGAATCCTGGGTTATTCCACTCATAGCCAATTGGTTTTGAGTTGGAACACCACAAACTTACATGATATCCATGGATACCCAAACGGCTACACACTCCACGTAACTCATAAGTATCCACGTGTTAGGCGCAAAGAACCTCACACGTGACGGGGCGTGTTGAGTATTGTCACATATCGGACTAGTATGGCTTTGTAATATGTTTAATAAGAGTCATGTGTTACTCCACTAATAATTAATTAGTTTTGAGTTGAAACCCCGCAAAACTTAGGCCACGTTTGTTTTGTAGAATTCGAATGACTTTCCATGAGGGAATGTGAACATTCTAAAGAATAAGATTTCATTCAAAAATAAGTTTACCAAACACAATACAACATAGAATTTGATTTCAATTCTATTCAATTTGTTCAAATTCTGTGAAACAAACAGGACCTTACACTACTAGCCTCGATTAATCCTTTGAACTAAGCACTGATGATGAAATCTTCATAACCGTTTCCACGGATGTATGGTGTTATTAATGTGACAGAGAATTCGATGATGAGAAGATGGTTCAACACCAGAAAGGTGAAGCAGTTGAAGAGCTGATACGTTCCGACGATCTCAACGGGTACAAGATTCTATGCGTAGTGTACAAGAAGTGATGCATAGTTGCAAAGTGGAGTGTTTAATTGGTTTACTTGGTCCTTTTGTTTTCTTAGTATTTTAGTCCCATGCATATTGTTAGTGAAGAAGTAGGCAACGATCCACATTAAAAGTTATTTATTATTTGCATGAAAGTAGGAGTTCGTGGCCACGATTGTCGTTTCTCAACTGGAAATACAAGAAAATATGCGTATGGTACAAGTACAATAAGCATACTTAATTCTCATGCATGTGAGATGAAGTGGAGGAATTAGTTTAGTTGTTAGGTACGTAGTTAGTGTGCACATCAACATGGGACGTTTTCTCCCTTTTTCTCAATTGTTTCCAACGAGGTTTTTTATATCCGTGCGTTGCGACGGAGATTTATAATATACGTTTTTACACATGAAAAAAACTCCTTTGATTCGAATTTCGTTTTTCAATCACTCCTTTCACTTTAAAATTATAATATTAAAATATACATTATATTATGATAAAATTTATACTGAAATAAAGATAAAATTAAAACGATCATAAAAATATATGTATATCTATACTGACTAATATATTTTAAAAGTTATAAGAGAAATTCAAATAATATATAAAATTAATTATTTGAATATAATAATATTAATAAAATTGTAAGCTTAAAATAATGTGTGGCCCGTGGCGGTTCTTTGGCAAGGAAAACAAAGAGAAAATTGATAGTCCACATGAAAAGACAGTACAACTTCCCACACAATATTTATTCCCTGTTATAAACAGTACAAAACGACTTCTAATTGTTCAAAACGACATCAACGGCCTGACAATTGTGTGTGTATATATATAATATATATATGAGAAGGTTCATTTGAGAACCGTTTTTATTGCGAGAACTAATCTTAACCGTTCATTTTGGATAATGGAATTCATGGATGAAGAGCGTTGAGGGATTGAGTGTGGCAGGGTGCATGTAAGGAATTCATGGGTAGGCAATCCAATTGAAGGAGGGGGAATTGGACGGCTTAGATTGATTCTCGCGGCTCTCGCAATAAAAACGGTTTTCAAATGAACTTTTCACTATATATGTATATATGTGTATATTAAAACATTAGTGAAAATTTATAGATTTTTAGTAATTTTAACAAAATATTATCATCATTTTTATATTTTGTATGATATTTGGATTTTACATTGAATTAATTTTAGCTTACGGTTCCAAGCAAATATTTTTTATTAGGTATGACACCTTACTATTATTTACTTCATAACCCTTGTTACTATATTGGGTAAATTACATAAAACATTATGATAAATTTCTATTTTCATTTTCATGTGTATGAACATTTATACATTCTTTTAGCAGCATCTAGGTTATGCGACATGACAATCTTTATATTTAATATGGGTGCTTAGACATGCACCATAGTCTATAATTTTAATATTTATTTTTATAATTTAATAATGTTAAAATCACTTTGGTAACATATAAAATATACTTTATAACCAATCAAGAGTGATAAAAATATAGACTAGGGTGTGTAAAATCTATAGACTATAGTGCATGACTAATGAATAAGAGTTTGTTATGTCATCATTCAACTTTTAGAATTATTTCCACTAATATCCCCTTTGTTTTCTAAAATGACTAATGAATAAGAGTTTGTTATGTCAAAAGTCTTAAATTGTGAATTTTGAGTTGAAAACGGATCTTAAATATAAACGGGCTGTCTGTTTTCTTAATCAGATCACATGTCAATTCCTAATTTCACTAACAACTATCGGCACAAATCAATATATATCAAAGTTCTTTCTTCATCTTCCGATTTTCATAAATGTTTTTTAATTTGTTATCGATATATGAATTTATTATATGTTTAAGGTTTGCACCATAAATATTTAAAAGTTACATTAACAATCCCTTGCGTTATACACAGTGTATTACTCTAGTTAGTCTAATATATTAATAAGGTCATCCTTAGTTAAAGTGTTCGAACTTGACCTTATCTAAGGCATAAGCAAAGCTCACACGTCGTCATAAGACGTTGCGAATGCGAAGCCATAGAAAGAGTTACACGTTACGTATGGTTCTTTGAATCCTTTTTTATATTTATATTACTAATTGAGATTTTAGACTGTATAATGATATAATAAAGTACGAATTCAGTAGTTAACATGATAAACATTGAAGTGATACAATATCTATAATGTGATGGTGAAAAAGGTACAATGTGTTCCTCCAATAATTGGTTGTTAAAAGTATATATTTTATGGTTTTTAAACATAACACATTAACACCAATAATTTAGAGTTAAGATTTAAATAAAACATAAATAAATTATACAAGAATTTCGGGTCGGGTAAACCCTTGTCAACTCCATGTTCATTGCCACTATCAATGCCCCATTTTCTTAGGGTAAAATACATCGCCTCAACGCCATGTTTTCGTCAAATTACTCTTGAAAACGCCATGGCTGCCTTCAAATTGAATTAACCTAACCCCAATCTTTAAATTCATCAACAATAAATAATATTATCTTTTGCCCTTCCCCATCGCATCTGCTTCATCTGCCTTTACTTTAGCGATCGCCGACACTCTTGTTTAGTTGTTTCACTTCCCTATTTTTGCATCCCCAATTTAATTTTATTAATTAATGCTTGCACACATCTCTACGAACCGCGGAAACCCTCTTTTTATTTCTTCGTCTTCTCTATAAACCTTTGAATTTGGAGTTTGCCGGAGAAAAAAGAAGCAGACCCGTCTTTCAGGTTAGACTTTTGATCGAGTTTTTTATTTGGGTTTTTGATGAATTTGAAGTTTGATCGATGGTTTTGTTTATTTCTTCGTTTGGGTTGACTTTAGTTTCTCCGATTATGAACTAGGTTGAAGTTAATCGCTTTATTCGATTTCTATTGAAATAAATCTGTTTGGCTGATTTTGATCATTTTTTTTTTCTGTTCTGTTTGTCTTGATCAGATTGAGATCCGATTGGTATGATAATTGATCTTAAAAACCATCTGATGAAATTTATCTGTTTTCTTGATTGTATAAATATAGTTTCTGACTGTAAGTCTGATCAAATTTTGGTCAAAATTTATGATTTCAGGGTGATTTGAGAATCTGGGATTGTAATTTGAGGTTGAATTTTGATTCTTGAGATGCTTATGTTTGATGAGATGGGATTTTGTGAGCAACTTAATGTTTTTTGTGCTCAAAATGCACAAGGAGAGATGAATTCTGTTCCAACAGATGCCCCAACAGTTGTAGATGATGATTTCACAGATGATGAAATCGATATCGATGAACTCGAAAGAAGAATGTGGAGGGATAAAATGAAACTCAAAAAGCTTAAAGAATCCTCATCTCAGATGAAACAGAATTCAAATTCATCCAAACAACATCAGTCTCAAGAGCAAGCAAGAAGGAAGAAAATGTCAAGAGCACAAGATGGGATCTTGAAGTATATGTTAAAGATGATGGAAGTTTGTAAAGCACAAGGTTTTGTTTACGGGATTATACCCGAAAAGGGGAAACCCGTTAGCGGTGCTTCTGATAATCTCCGGGAATGGTGGAAAGATAAAGTTCGGTTTGATCGAAACGGGCCAGCAGCTGTAGCCAAGTTTCAAGCGGCGAACCTAGTCACAGGAGAAAACGAGCCGACCCCTGCAATTGGGCCAACGCCACAGACGTTACTAGAACTTCAAGACACGACTCTAGGCTCGTTACTATCGGCACTTATGCAACATTGTGACCCGCCACAGCGTCGGTTTCCGTTAGAAAAGGGGGTTCCACCGCCATGGTGGCCGGCCGGGAATGAAGAGTGGTGGCCACAGTTGGGGTTGCAGAAGGATCAAGCGGGTCCTCCGCCTTATAAGAAGCCACATGATTTAAAGAAGGCGTGGAAAGTAGGTGTTTTGACCGCGGTTATCAAGCATATGTTTCCGGATGTGGCTAAGATTCGTAAACTCGTGAGGCAATCGAAATGTTTACAAGATAAAATGACTGCTAAAGAGAGTGCTACATGGCTAGCTGTGGTTAACCAGGAGGAATCTTTGGCTCGGGAACTTTACCCCGACCTTTGCCCGCCAGTTATGTCATCAGGCTGGAGTAGTTCGCTTGCTGTTAATGATGATGCTGGTGAGTATGATGTTGAAATGGATCAACACGAAACCCAACCTGAACCCAACTTTGATCTCCAAGATATCAAACCAAACAATCTCGGGTTATTAACAGACAGAAAGAGGAAATCCCCTCCAACGAACGAAGTCGTTGACCACAAGATTTACACTTGTGAGCACTCGAAGTGCCCTTATAATCAACCTGTTCACGGGTTTCTTGATCGACCTGCAAGAGATAATCATCAAACAAACTGCCCTTATCGAAACCACGGTCCCTCGGGTCAATTTCCTAACTTCAATTTTGTTCAGCAAAAGCCCGTGAATGGCTCGCTAGTGGCTGAACCTGCCACTTCTCCTTTTGATCTAACGGTTCTCGGGGTTCCTGAAGATGGGCAAAAGATGATTAATGATCTTATGTCATTTTATGACAATAATATTCAAGAAAACCCCCCGAAACCCAACCCGAGAAACTTATCAGGTTCAAATGATCTGTTTCTTGGCCCATCAAGCATCCAGTTTCAAGAAAACAACTTTCTCCACCATGGGTTTGAAACTAACATACCACTGTCACAACAACCTCACCATTTCAACCAGTGCAAGGTCTCGACTTCACCTTTCGACAACAATATTCATCAAGACGGTTTCAAGATGATGTTCGGAGCTTCATTTAACACGGATTACACGCTGGCAAAGCAGGATGGGTCTATCTGGTTCTAGTCTGTTATGGGTAAATTATGTTAGATATGCATAATATATGTAAAAAGCTCTAGGTTTTGAAGAAGTAAGACATGGTGTAATAAGCAAATGGGGATCTTGATTGATTCCCATTTGGGATATTAGATGCTGCCTGCTAGAAAGATGGTTAAAAATGCCATGATCTTCAGATTGAAATCAAAAGAACTAGGGGGTCTTCTCATGTTATAAATATATAAATCAACTGTAGTTGCTATTTTCCTATCTGTTTACAGTTCTACATGAGTTACTGTTTTATATTTTAGGTTCAGTGTGGCATTACTTAGCTTAGTCATTACTGTTCATCTTTAGTGAATGTAGAAACTTTTTGTACTTGGTTAGCCTAGTTGTGTATATTCTGAAAATGGGTCTGGCATAATCGCCTAACTGGTTTGGGTCTATAAGGACCATATAAAGCGTATTAAATCAGAGTCGCTTATTACATACAAAATATATTTAAATTCCGGCCACCACTACAACAACTGGCACCACTTGTGATAGGCGGTGGTGATGGTGGCGGTTTCTATGGTGGTCATTGGTGGTAGCTATGGATAGTGTGGTGTCGGCTGGGGTAGTTGATGGTGCTAGTGGTTGCGGGTAGGGGTGTAAACGAGTCGAATCAAGCTCGAGCTCGACTCGAAATTTTATGTTAAACTCGAGCTTGGCTCGATAGCTCGACGAGCTTTCATACTTTAAGCTCGAGCTCGGCTCAAAAGGATACATTTAGCTCAAGCTCGGCTCGAAAAGCTCGAAATAATATAAAAAATTAAATTCAAAAACCAAATTATTCAAAATATAGATAAATTCTGAAATTAATGGTTTTTTAGTAACTACTTATTATAAATAGTATGTATATAAAGTAGTTTTGTTTCAATAAGTACTCCTTTTTAATATGTTTTCATATTAGCCCATCATATATACATATTACATATATAAATATACATATACTATACAAGGCTCAAAAAGCTCGATAAGGACTCGAGCCGAGCTCTTAGAAGCTTCAGCTTGACTCATTAAATAATTCGAGCTCGTTTTTGGGCTCGAACTCGAACCCAAACTCGATAAAGTTCGACTCGAACGATCCGAGCTCGAGCTCGAGCTCGAGTTACTCGATAAAAGCTCGACTCGTTTATACCCCTAGTTGAAAGGTTTGTATGAACTGGCGTTTTATGATGACAAGCAACTAACGGACGAATACATACATACATATACATATAATGCATGCTAATATAATAATAAAAAAAGCCGATGTGAAAAAAATAATATATAGTTTATAAACAATTTATATGGCTACGTACAACACTTATAAATAGATCGAGATAACCTAATATCAAATACACCAACTACATTTATCATTTATGTATATATGATGTTATAACTGTACATTGCGTTTCGTCAATGGGTGGAGCTGATCGATATTCCAAAAAGGAAAGAAATACAAAATATAGGGGTTGATCTTGACATAGCTAAGAAGTCGAAAGCTCAGTTGACCAATCAGTTTCTGTAGTATCCCACAAGACTCAAAGAGGTCGATCGAATTATTACTCACTTTTATAAGAACAAGATATTCACTTTTTGGACGGCTTCGATCACCTTTACCAAAAAAGTAAAAAGAAAACAAGTGCGACAAATGTTAGAATCTATGTGATTTTTTTGATAAAGTTTTAGTTATTAATTGCGTTCATTTTATCATTTTAGTTAAGTTTAGCTTTTAGTTCTAGAAGTATATTGTATATTATGTAAATACCTCGTGGGTATATCCTAAATGTTAATTAAGCAATTACATTCTGCCGTTCCTGTGAGCTCTCATTCTATCCCGTTTGTATTACATATATTGAGAGTTTGATTATTGTGTTAATTGTGTCACTTATCGGTGATTGATATTTGATACCGTGGACCTACATAAAGCAAAGAGAAATTTTTATAAATGAATAATCTCAAAGATCGAAAGTACAAGGTACAAAATTCCAATAAAAGATATACAACGCTAAGGAACAAAAAGAACTTGCATCCCCTCTTGATCTAACCAATCTCTATAGAAACGTGTTTAAAATTCCGTATGTTAAAATGCTTAACAGTTTTCAAAATATGTGCATGAATATCGTGTTTTTGTTTTATATATATATATATAACAATTGTGGCAAACTAATCGTGCGCATATTACTGTTGATTCAACATCTTTTCTAAAATACGCCAGATTCATAATATATATCAGGTTTTCCAAAATTCATCAAAATGTCATACAAATTGAGTAGGTATCAACATGGCAACAGGTCAAGTATTCAACCCTTTTCTAGTTTCAAACATTATCAAAATGTCATACAAATGAACAACAACGATGCTTGAGATGTTGTTCTCGCCATCATATGTTCCTTTGCCGCCTCACGGTGGTTGTCGGTGTGCTTCTGTTTTCTGTTTAGCTATCTTACAGTGTGATTTATGGATTGTATAGGATTTCGTATAGAATATTGGGTATTTATACATAAGGCTTTAGATTGCATCGTTAATTTTTTTTAGTAGAGATGAAATTTTGATTGTTGGTTCTGATAATTATGAGGTGACATCTCAAATTCAATAATTATTAGATGTCGTCCAAATGAACTAACTCAATTGAGATTAATTGATGCTCTAGTAGCATCACACTTATAAAATTTGGCTGCCTAATTAGACGCACACATGCAATTTGGTAGCTAAACAACCCTCATTGAATGCTACCAAAAAGTTTTTAAACTAGACTCCATAGTTTATTAACCCACGAGCATTTTTTTTTACATGACTTAATCCCAATCTCTCAACCCGGCCTTGTGAAAAACGAGATGTAATTATTCGCGTGTTGCGGTGAAAAATAAAAGATAAAGATAAATAAAATATAAAAACTAACATTCAATCATAAATATTAAAAGTAGAAATTTTTTTAAACATTTAAAAATCCAGCTATGTTGAAATTTTAGTATTATGGAAGACAGTGTTTATCAAAGATAATGTATATTTTTAGTATTATTTAATATATATATATATATAGAGAGAGAGAGAGAGATATTATCTATTGTACTATGATACAATTTATATAGAAATATAGACAAAAATGACACCACAAATACAAACATATATTTGTATTTACATCAAATGTTGTGTATTAAAAGTTAAAAAAGCTAGAAAAATAAATAGCATAAAAATTAGTATTTTAACAATAATAAAAATTAAATATGGAAAAAAATGAAAACAGATGGTGAGCCATAGGAATTGAAAAGCAAAAAAAAAAAAGGAAAGGAAGCAAGGAACGATAGAAATGTGGATAAGAAATGAGACCACCACAATATACATACATACATACATACATATATATATCAAATGTTGTGTATTAAGAGTAAAATAAATAAATATCATAAAAAATTAATCATTTTAATATAACAATAATAAAAATTAAATATGGTAAAAAAATGAAAACAGAGGTCGAGCCATGAGAATTGAAAAGCAAGAAAAAAGAGGAAAATGAAGCAAGTAACAATAGAAATTTAGAGACCACCACAAACATATTTATATTTATATTTACATCAAAATGTTGTGTATTAAAAAATAAAAAAATGAATATCATAAAAATTAATCATTTTAATATAACAATAATAAAAATTAAATATGGTAAACAAATGAAAACAAAGGGTGAGGCATGTGAATTGAAAGGTAAAGCACAGTAAGTGAGTAAGTGAGCAAGAAAACCGAAAAAGTAGGAAAAGGAAGCAATGCAATGAACGCTCACTACAACACAAAGTGGCTATTGCGACGGAAATTTGCGACGGAAAAGTGCCATCACAAAAAATAGCAAAGTTGCGACGGATTTGCGGCGGATTTTCGATAGACTACAAGACATAAAACCATACCAATTATTTGATTAAATTAGCGACGGAGTAGCTACGGATTAGCGACGGAATGGTTTGCGACAGAAAAGTGGGATGTAAAACGGACGCAAAATCACAAAAAAAAAATTAAAAATAAATTATATAATTGCCCGTAGCAAATCCGACGCAAAAGTAATTAAAAAAAATATATTAATAATAACCGTCGCAAATCCGACGCAAATCTACCAACAAATACATTTACTAAACTTGAAATATAGTTTATCGTACAACACATATGAGTTATCTAATTTTTCTATACG
>JAUEJL010125386.1:0-11602 GCA_032274825.1 Drosophyllum lusitanicum | reverse complement strand
GACCCGTGGAGCATCCTTCACGGTCGTGAAGCTTAGGTCAGATTGAATTTGACCATTTTGACCCTTTCCTCTTATAGTAGTCTGTCGGAGTTGAAACTTGGCGTGTGACTCAATAGGCCCGCGCTTCATCGGCAGTGATACCGGCCTACGTGTGTCAGTGGGCAGATTCCAACACTATATTGATCAAATCTTGATCTTTTTAATTGTTTTAATTGGTTTAAACCAAACAATATTTACGTATATATGTGTGTACATATGTGTAAACTCACATACATTCAACATTTTCTCCAAAATCCTCTACATTTTCTTCATCTTCTCCCAAATCTTTTTCGTCTACTTCATCTTCTCAATCACCATCTACGATTTTCTTTCAAATCATGACTCGTCCAACTAAGATCACCGTAAATTGATATCACGGCAGTGAAATGAAATTGTACATGTTCTCTCATTATTGTGCGGGCAAGATGAGGTTTACGTATCTCTACATAAATGGATGAGACGTTACAGCTTTAAAAGTTCCTACCTTGGCAGATTCACAAGTTCGCAAATTTTTACAACTGTGCTATACGATATCACCGCAAGGAGATTCTTGTCATTTGACACTAATTGCGATTCACTAATTTGCCTTGACAGTGTCTATTTTTATTTTAGCTACATATATATAGACGTCAAACTCGAGGAACTAAATTTTGGCTCGTTTTCTAGTTAGTTAGCGACATCAAATATATCTTATTGTAGTTTTGGTTTTTCGTATGATTATTTTAGTTAATTACATTATATTGTCGTTTTAGTTAATTATTGTATTGTAGTATTTAAGTTGTAATGGAATTTTAGTTATTTTATAATATTTTAGTTAATATGTATTTTTTTTAAAATTAATCTAGTATTTATTTTATAAATATTATGTGTTTTAATAGAAAAATTAAAATAAAAAAGAAATTGGTGTTGAAGTGGTGATTAATGATGACATTAATGCTAGCTATAATTGTATTTGATAGTGATACTAGATGACGGTTAGTGATGACAGTGATAATAGTTATTAACTACAAGTGCTTAACCACTCATATATACAAATGATACATATTTTATCTACATTTTTTCCTTATGTATTAAAATATATTGTTCATCAATATTTTTCTGGATTACGCTACACCAAGTAATTGAAAATTGGATTACACATGGAATAATAGATCACAAATAATTTAGAACCAAAATTAAGTTTTTTTTGTTGGAATTTATAAAACCAAGCCACCAATCATGTATTTTTAAAAATATGATTATTAATTATCATGAAATTTAATAAAACAACTTATCTTTTTATAAAAATTTGTAATCTTTTATAAAAATATGGTTAACCAAGAAAAGATGAGATGATCTTCCGAATGAATAAGTTTTTTTGATGTAATCTCATTCTAAAATATTAGAAAATAGTCGACACAACACATTTTATTTAGGGATAAAACTCCTTTACATACCTCAAAAGATAAAGTTTTTCACCAATCACCATGATAATTGAGTGAGGTATTTGAGAACACTTATTTTAAAGACCAAGAAAGTAATCTATAGAGGTCTCCATCAAGCTTCAAGAATGCGTTTATGCTTTGACTTCTCTTTTCTATAATACCCACTCCTTCTCACTTATTTGCACCTCTTACACATTCTAAAATTCACTACATTGTGATCTTCTCCTCGCTTCAAATCCATTTTACAAGAAAAAAGTGAAGCCAAAGTGTTCATTGTATTCGTACTTCAAATAATTCATTGAAATCCTTGTACTTCTAAGTTGTTTAGTTGGTGATCACTATCATTGTTAGGGAGACATTTGAGATGATCGCTATTTAATTCAGTAAGACGAATAGTTGATCATTACCTTATTAGTGAGACACAGTATCGGTGATCTTTTCCAATCAAGAAAGACTTTTTACTGAAGAAAACTTTTGATTAAAAACAAAGGAGTGGATGTAGGTTAAACTTGTTAACATTCAGCTTAACCACATTACATATAGTGTCAAATTTTCTCTCTCTATTTACTTTAAAGTTTATTTATCGAGAAAAATTGAAAAATGGATAAGAGATATATTCATTCTTGATGGCTATCAGACAAGTATTAGTAATCTCAATTTCATACTCATTTATAAAGTCATATGATAGAGTGATGATAATTAGAGCAAAATAACATATAAACGTATCCTTATATAAACAGTTTATCATGGTTTGGAATCATGCAATTTGATTCGGAAGCTTGAAAAGTCAAGAAATGAAACTTTTAGGTATAACCGTATAAATAACGAACGAGTTCATGAGTTGCAGGAAACTATGTATTAGATGCATAATGGTGCACGCTTACTCGATATTAGTATGAGTATTTCTACATATTGACCGAGCTCTCTTTCTTGGTATGTGTACCACTATGCTTTCGGACGACTGCTAGAACACATTCTCAAGAACACTATTACACATAGCAGGTAATTTTGCATTTTGTGGTGTTTTAAACACATTTAACATTGTGGTTTGCTTAAGTTAGGTAATTAAGATGCCATGGACCTTATTAGACTAACATTGACATTGTGGATCGATAATACAAGAGCTTAGGATTGATTATATTGGATTATCAAATAGCGTGTGGTGCGCACTCACGAAGATTTAGTTTAGAGGGTATTATGAAGAGATTATATGTACCACATTAGGCAAATTATGTGGATAAGAGAGATGATAGGTTCATAAGTAAACATTGGTCTTACTAGACATGATGTATTTTGAGACCAAAACCATGACCGATCCAGTAAGAATCTATGCAATTAGGCTTGCATGGGTGGAGCAATACCATGATAGTAGATCCCTAAGAAAGTACTTGCCTGGTCAACAAAAACATATCCGTACACCAGTTGAACATAGCGATACCATTGTGTCATGGTGAGCGAGGTGTTACATGATATATGACATCATAACTTTTATATTTGAAGTGTTATTAGTTAAATAAAGTGGTATTTTCTAATACTAACAGGTTTTTTTATATGCTATAAGATAAATAAAATTTGTTTAAAGTAGAGAACGTTTATTTTCTTTGGTGGGGCATGGTTTTGAAAACATGATTAGTCATTAACCGGTCACTCTAGTGGTTCAACTAATCAGACCCAAGACTAAATGATGTCATAACTATTAGCGTGTGGTCTAGAGTTGAATCTGGTTAACATAGGACAAGGGTTTTGATTGGCTAGTTTATATATATAATACCCAACATTAAGCATAAATAATTCCATAATTCCAAATTTTGCTACATTAATCATTTAAAAATAACCATGAAATTCGATATCAATTTCAAAATACTAACCATTGTGATACTTTTAATTTAACTACGAAGCATAATTTTCAAAGTACTAACAATTGTGTACAATAAAATCGTACGTTTGAAATACTAATCATTTGTGGAGCTGACAATATCAGGTTCGGTTCTTTGATTTGTTCTTCATGGTTTTGTTTTTCAATCACGATTAGGAACTTAGGGTTTACTTTTTTAAGCTTTTGTTCTTTTGTGCGTGTGTCGAGTATCAAGGACATTTGGAAAAGGGCCGAGACAAGGAAAGATGGTGATTTACAAGAAAAAAAACAAACCAAATCCGGTCTGACAGATACAATCACTCTGGTCCCGTTCACGGTTGAGTAAAACCTGACATGTTTTTGAAAGCCATTTCACCAATTCATTGCATACTACCAAGCCTACCAGTTTCCTATCCAACCTGTCGAACTGGTTAGCTCCGTCTAGTTTTCAAGATATTGTGGTGAAAACGTCTGCCAACACTTGCTTTTGTCAATGCATATAGTAAGAAATAGTCGGATTGGTTCTAGTGGTCGAAGACCGTGCAAGATAAGTGCTTGGTGGAAACACCCAAGTGATAATAAAGAATCTTGTGTGAGAATTATACATCGAAGATAGCAATACATTGCCATATGTTGGGTGAGAGTGTAGTACTAAATTAGTAATGATGTATAACTAACTATATTAGTAAAGTTGTTAACCTAACTAATTTATACGCGTTTTTGGAGCCTAAATACAAACAAAGGACGTAGTATATTTGTCCGTCTGCGTTACACCGGTTTTGAAGGACGGAGGAAGTCCATTAACACAAATGAATTGAGAGCAAGAAGTGGTAACACCATACCACATTCATCACACCGCAACATCAATTATTTTTACCACTCTGTTTCGTAATGGTTACTTTCTACCACACCAAATTTTAGAACTCATATACTACCCTACTAACCAATTAGAATTAAAATAAATAATTAAATAGTACCACAATACCTACAACATCTCTACTATGTAAGTGGTAAATACCACATCTCTTCTCCTATCATTCCTCCGGTACCACACCCACCACCAAATAGGTAGCCCAACACAACCCTTGTACTCTCATTCCTTGCTCTTGGAGAGAAATGAAAAGCTTTGGGTTTCTACTTTCTAGACCGCATAGGAAAAGGCAAACATAATGTGGGCCCTTTCTCCAACTACTATCGTGATTTTTTAATTAAAAAATAACTAATTTTAGATATATAACATTTAATGTAAATTGTAAAATTGTGGGTCACATGAAAATAGATTACATATACGTGATACATATGCAATTTTTAGTCACACATAATAGATTTTACTTTTATACCCATCACCTAATCATCATGTATTTATTTGATCAATATATTTAAGGACATAAATGTTTAAACAAAAAATTTTGTTGTATGTGACTAATACTTGTCGAGTGCATATCATCTCCCTTTGGAGATGGTCAAGCTGTGACATAATGTGATAGTGTAAAGGCAAAATTTTGATTTTTAGATCCCCCCAAAAAAAAAAAAAAACCTTTTTTCCTCCTCTTCCAGTTGCCCATGGACTAGATAAATCTATACGCAACTGTAAAGGCAGGCGCCGATCTATATTCATGACAAATAATTTCATAGGTTTGTAAATTTGAAAACATGGGTGTTAAAATAACTCATTAGTTTCCGTTTTAAGTCGTTTTCATAGCCATTACATTTGATATTTCTTTCTTTCCTAATCAGTTCCAGATGTGTCGTGCAAACTTTAGGCTGGGGACCATCTTTGCAAAATTTATTACACACCGACAAAAATCAAATTATTATACGAGACGCAAACTTTGACAATTATTCCCTCGACCAGAAGGCACAAGTAAATTTGTACGCCAACGGACAACCACTAGAAGAAAGACAAATTGCCATTAAAAAAATATATTATTCTTATTATTAAAGAATGTTAAAAACTTAAAATTGATGAAAGAAATAGATAAACAGGCGATGATACTTTCAGATCAGGGAGGTATTTTTTTATTGCTTATTAAAGCTTGTTATTTGTTTATTACATTTTTGAAAGAAAAAAAAACAAGTTGATTAAGGATTTACGGGACTATTTATTCAAACTGCTTAATTATTTTGCAAGTAACATAAGTCGTTTTGAATAATAGTTTTTAATTAGCAACCCCAAAACAAGGGTTTGAGAATTTCAGCCTGAGCACAGACAGCTAGGGTAACATTAAAAATGGTCGACATAGAGGAAATAAAAGGTGCTGTTAACAAATTGCAATTGCATTTTTTGTAAAGGCTAAACCAACCATTACAAGGTGCAAAAAAAGAGTTGACAACAAAATGCACCTTACAACAAGTAAAGTGTGATGCAAGCCTCCATTAAGCGCAACTTTTTCTTCCCCTATCTTAGTGGCAGTAAAACTCAATGTATAGAAACGAATGGAGATGATGTGACACTGGCTAACGAAACCAGGAACCACAATAAAAAAAGAATTACCTATAAATGGTAAAGAATGGCCCAAAATGTTGGTGAGTTAATGATGGGTATTAGCATCTTGCACTCAAGCAAGCTTCTTTGCACGCCCACTAGAAGGAGCAGTGTCCTCTTTCTTTGTACCAGAGGACTCGGGCTTCTTTGCCCAAGCAGGAGCCCTGTCTGGTTCATAACGGTAGTCATAGAAAAGTTCTTCCCCAGCGCATATTCTTTCTTTAGCAAATATGCCCACTCTGTGATCTCCGGCTACCATAATAACCTGACCAAACAATTCTTGATAATGTATCGAAAATTCCATATGTAGCATTTAAATGTGTACTTTAAATAGTCCTAGGCCTGATCCGAAAGAACCCAGTCCCTTCACCCCTGGTTCAGATGGTTGTAGTTCAATTCTAATCTGTCTAAAAGCCTGGTTAAGCACTTAGTCCTGAAAGTTTTGTCTTATTTACCCAGTACCTAATGTGTTTTTTCCCTGTGCAGCATATACAGGTGTAATTTTTCTGATCTTTTAATACTATTTATTCTTTTTTATGAGTTAACCTTTTTTACATGTAAATTTGTATATTTTCATGCTTTATAAAACCAAATTGAGGTATTTCATGAAAAATAATTTTTAATTTTTATTCTTTATTAAGTTCGATTGTTAGAAGACTTATTTTTATACTTCTTTTTTTTTTTAAATACTTAATTAAATTTGTAGCGTTTCTGTAGTAATAATTCAGATATGTGACTTTACTATTAAATAAGTATAGATTAAGACAAAAATAATTGACAATTAGGACCGGTTGGAACCACAAGGCCTATATCAGGCCTTTTATCAAGTTCAAAGACTCAGCTTATCCAAAGCTAGGCCATATCTAGGAGCGAGCTTGAAGATTTCACTAGTCTTGTAAAATACCGAGTCCAAATTGCATGTAAAGCACCATACGGATGACTTTTGAACATAATCAGTACATAGTTTCCAACCTCAACCTTAATGTATTCAGACAACACATTCTGCTAAAGGTTGAATTGGGATTTCAGGAAGTTACATACCTTGGCATAACAGTTTGGAACCGGAGAATGGTTAGCAAACTTCAATTTGTCACCCTTACGATAAGCATCAAGAACATACTGTGTATTGAAAACAAAAATGCTGTGCCTTTTTAAGTTGGTTATAGGGAGGAATGGAACAAACGATTAGAAGAAAGAAAGTTGTGTATTACTTGGTCATTAAGGTTGAAGAGGAACGATGAATTTTCACGATCGTAGATCTTTCCACGCTTATCAGCTTCACGATGTGAGATCAATTCTCCAGTGTACTCTCCCAGATACTCATGTTTAGGTACACTATTCTGAAGAGCAGAAGCTAAATGTAAGTTGCTTTAACAAAGAAAACAAACTTTATGAATACACCATTAGTCTTGATGGCTTACCTTTAAGAAAGCTCCCCAACCTGAGACGTCTGACCTCCCTAGTAAAACCTGACGCCAAACACCATCAGCATCCAATATTGTCACATTTCTATGCTTCAAAATTATTCTTATTTTTTTCGGTAGAGAAGAAGTAAAACATAATTACCCGTTGCTGTTGTTTGAGGAGAAGCTTCATATTTCTACATTCATAATTATCACCTCTTTGGCCTGGAATCCCTAAAGTGCCATCACCACACCTGCAAGGCCAAATGAACAGGTTTCAATGCACTTGATTTATGTCAAATAAACAGGCTTCAATGCCGGGTCAAATAAGATATTTGTAGATCTCAAGTTCTATCATACATGTCATTCTCATTTTCCAGTTATTAATCTAACTCAAATAAATCCATGTGCATGTTCATTTGCAGTAGAAATGTATGTCTTATAACGTTTAGATGGTTGAACTTTATCATGATAAAATAAAGTAAACCATCTAATTATATTACCCAATCCAGCAATTCCGGCACACGTCTGGGTCACATTCTCTACCCGCAGCAAAGCACGGACATTGACGGCTTCTACACTGGCTTTTAGCACAATGGCATCCTCTAAAACGATTTTTGCATGTTTTCGGACATCTATTGAATATAAGAAAAAGAAAAAGAAAATAAATCAACACAGGAAAGATAAATAAAAAAAGGATATAAAACGCAAACCACTTACCCACAGTATTTTTCACAGCAAGTGCCACTGACAAGGCAAGAACACTCCTTTCCACAGGCAGATTGACAACCACATGGATTGTACTGGCGACAAGGCAGCTCTTTTTTATCAGAGATACGTTTTCTCATTGAATGGTATCCTGCAGATTTCCAGGAATATTTTAAGCGACGAACTCTGCCTCTTCTGCGTAAAAATCTAGATCTTCTTCTTAATGCAGTACCCTAATGTGAGATTACAACCATGAAACAATTACATTTTCTTATTGATAATATAGCTTTTAACAGGTAGAACATGACACCACTAACCGTATTCTCGTTACTATCAATTCTGGATCCATCACCAAAAATATTTGTGTTGTCACCCCCTTGAGAAGATAGCTTATTCTCGGAGCAATTCATTGCGTAAAACACCTCTGCACATGTCTTCATACCATTCATAAGATTTCTTGCTATTAAACAGCTGCAGTAATTAACAAATGTTTCATACATTAATGATGAAAAGACCACCACATTATAAATCCTAAAGACTGCAGATTAAATCATACTACAAAATACTAGATACTTGGCTGCTATATTCACAATCAACAATAATCTTCAAAATTGGGGTACCGTGCCAGAAGCTACAATATCAGACAAACATCCACCCCAAAAGAAAGCAATGAAGTAGCACATACAATTCCAACAGAAAGTTACAGGTGGCAAAATAGGTGGGAATGGGTAAATAGTAGTATGGGATGACACGATCGTGTTAGGTTGACCCAGAACGTTGTATGTAACTTCTATCTTTTATAAATAATTAGTGTCAAGCATAATTACAGATTTACAACATTATATTAGTTCGATAACGCAATCTGATTTTCTTTTTAAAAGGTTTAGAACGATTAACACATTTAAAAAAGCACCTTGGGCAACTTTCAGCCCGTTCAACTCGTTTTTCTAATGTGTTAATCCTGTAACAGAATCAAACATAATGATCAGACCATACAAGTGAATGTACTGACTGACCTGTTCCGGCCAAAAATCTCCAAACCTTTCTCAAAAAGAGATTTTTCAATAGTTTTCCATGTTTTGAACTCCATCAATTCTTGTCTACAGATACTCTCATCCCCAAACTCTTCTTTCTTCCATTTTCCATCACCATTGATCACTGTCTGGGCACTGGTGATCTCTTTACAATCAGGCTGAAGAGATCTATCACCACTAGGGACAGCTGAATCTTTTCGCCTACCACCCCTTCTGGCACTTAAAGATTTAACCTTCAGAGAGGATGAGCTAGCTTCTTCACTTTCTTTATGTGAATTGGATCGAACCCCCATATCTTTTGAACCAAGACTTCCACTTGGAACAGAGTCGGAATCAGAAGCAGCCAGCTTCTTCTGTCTTTTCTTTATTGCAACCATAACATGATCAGCAATACGCTTGCTATTCCTTTGACGAGTTCCACGTTTCTCAACAAGTTTGCTCTTACGTGGTCTAGTCTCCGACTCACTACTTTCAGATATGTTTCTAGCAATTGATGAAGCATTTTCACTCTGAGAAGTCTTTGATCGCCTCAGTAGAGACCGAGCATTAGACATTTTTCTTGATGTTTGAACGCCATTACCATCTGATGAAGGGACGGCTTTTTGCTCAATATTGAGCTGCATAGGAGATGATATAACATTGCCCTCCACCCTTTGGACCTAAGGAAAGCAAAATACAGGGGCCAAGATTTGTCCCATCTAAGTAATCGTTAACCTTTTGTGATATAATGTGAACACAAAAAAATATAGTGAAAGAAGAGTCAAAATTATAACTAATTCTACTTCCTAGGGCATCATCCATGATAAAATAAAACTGGCAATTACCAGGCGATAACAATGCGGACCGCAAGGTACCTTCTCCTCATCCATGCGGTTCAGAGTACAAAGCTTTTCAGCCTAAATACAATATCAGGGTTTATAATTAGTCTACAAAAGTACAAAACAAGGTAAACCAATCACTTTAAGATCTAAAAGGCATATATGATTTATTAAAATCAACAAGATGACTACGCCTACAGAAATGGGTTTGCATTTAAAGACAAAAAAAATCATAAAATAGGTCTCTTTTAAAGGTACGGTAAAGAGAACTTACAGGAAATATTAAGTCCTGTGAACATCCATGTAATTTACAGTCAAATACCTGCCAATAGAATACAGGAACAACTAATTTTAGCTGGTGCTAGGATACTGGAGTGGGGGTACATGTGAAACAAGATGTGCTTAAATGTATATGAATGCGTCTCCCATATACAATAATACACGTCGAAAACTAAACCGTAAAAGAAACATGTCATGTTATCCCTTATACATTAGATTTATAAAAAATTGTCATACTTCACTATGTATAACTATCAAAATAATATATCATAAATCAATGGCTCCACTAGCTGAATAACACTCGAGATCTACTTTAGATTATTAGCTTTAGTCTACAGAAAAGAGTCAAAAGACTGACCAAAATTGTTCCTCCCATATCCCGCAATTCATATTATTATGTTCGTGCTGAAAGACAGATCAACACCTGAAAAAGCTTAACAGACCCCCTCCCCCTCTCAAAAAAAAAGAAGAAGAGAGAATACCACCATGCACCCAATGCATGGATGGAAGCACTCCCGGATCCAATCACCAAACCAAAGAAGATAACACGTAGATTATTAATGCTTACAAGGCATCGGCGACAAAATAGGTTGTCAAATGAGTCCAATGCTGCTTCAAGATCTTTAACATACAATGAACTCATATCGAACTCAATGTTTCCTGGTTTAGAGCCTTCAACAGCCTTCACTCTATTAGAAAGGACTTCATATCTTTCCTGTATGAGATGTTGTATGATGTGTGAAAAGAAACACGAAGAAAAAGCAGAAATGAGCATTTGCGCTATGCCTAGTTAATAGATTTTATGAACAGAATAACAAAGAGAAAAGAAACAGATAACATAACAAAATAAGATATTAAGATATCAGGTAGTTAAGTGATGATTACCTTGAGTTCAGAAGGTTTTCTAGACAACCGCTGCGCCAATAAATCCAAAACAACATCAGATGAGCCAAGCTGCTGAATGGTCATTCTGGAAGAATTTTGGATAATGATGAGAATCAGGAATTTAATTTTAGTCATGACTGAAAGTTGTTGCTATGCATATATCAGAAACAGAATAAGATCAGCATGCAATTATAGCTTATGGAGCAACAATGAGGGAAAATCATTCATTCATTCTATGATCTGGTCTTGCCACATACTGAACAAAGACCAAACCTTCACAAAAAACCAGAAAAAAGAAAAAGAAAGAAAGAAACTGAAGGTTATGCATAAACAAACTATTTAACTGAAACAGTTACAGCCTTGGTTTAAAAAAGCGCAAAAAAAATCCGCTTTAAGCACTAAAGCGATGAGACCTAGCGCTTCGTATACACACCTAAGCACTACGAATACTGTGATCGACAAAAGGCGAGCGCTTTTCTCCGCTTTAGTAGAAGCGCAAAGCAGCGCTTAAGCGCACTTTAGGTAGGTTTAGATTATTTTAGGCTTTTTGAACGGGCTTTTGATATTAGCATACAAGCATATGACATATATGAAGAAGTTAGGTAATATGACATAAATATTTTGGTG
This sequence comes from Drosophyllum lusitanicum, assembly GCA_032274825.1. Classification (NCBI taxonomy): domain Eukaryota; kingdom Viridiplantae; phylum Streptophyta; class Magnoliopsida; order Caryophyllales; family Drosophyllaceae; genus Drosophyllum; species Drosophyllum lusitanicum. The sequence goes on along the minus strand of JAUEJL010125386.1, from coordinate 45 downwards.
TTTTAAGTACTTGTGAGTTCTTAGAAATATAAGTACTTAATTATT
>JAUEJL010125375.1:0-11602 GCA_032274825.1 Drosophyllum lusitanicum | reverse complement strand
TCTAATCTTACCGAGTCTTGGTATTGCCTGTAAACACAGCAATCACCAAAATTAGTTTCTGATTCATAAATATATATACCCGCATATGTCCATATGTAGTGCATTAACTTCCCACAGAATAATAATCATATAAGACATCACGTTAATATATAACAAATAACAATTCATGCTGAAAAGCCTTGGTCGCGCCGCGACGTACCCTCGAGCAGCCCTGACTTCGAATTCGAAGTCCACTTCGAGCGGGACCCTTCAAACACTATACACTTCGAGCGCCCTTCTTCCGAATTCGAAACCAACACGTCGTGTCGCGACCCTTGAACCCGTCGCATCGCGACGAGCCTTCGAGCGGCTCCTTTCGAATGCGAAGCCCTCTCTTCGAATAGACCCTTTCGAATTCGAAATGTACCTGGTCGCGCCGCGAACTTTAATTTTCCAGTTTTCATTATCTTCTTCAAAATTTCAGCCGACTCAAAACTCCATGGAATCACTTTCAGTAATTTTAATACTTACTAAAACTTACTAAAAACATATACAAACATCATTTAACATACTAACAAACATCAAGAACATCTTTTAATCACTTAAATCATCAAATCAAACAAAACTCATTTGGTAAGTTTGAGCTTCAAGCTCCATCAATGGTGATTCACATATAAACTCATAAAACACAGCAATAAACATATCAATATGATCATCAACATGTTATAAACATATTCTAACCTTGTTTTGATTTATCAATCCACAAATTTTCAAGTCTAAATTTCAAGTAGTCAACTTCTTGAGGTTTCTTCACAATAAAGCTAGTTTACACACACTTTCACCTTTCACTTTGATAGCAAAAATGAGCTGATTAATTTACTCCCTAGCCATATACACGTACACCACCTTTCACAAACATCTAAGCATGAGGTGTTTTCACCTTCTTATCCTTAACACACATGCATACTTGCATACTTACATACTTACATATATACATATTTTCATGCATACATATAGCATCCAGCATACATACCCACATATTATATTAATTTCTTTAACTCATTAACTTTAATTATCATAAATACTAACTAGTCAATATTCTCACATAATTAATAATTTAAACACACGTAAACACATACCACCAAACCGCTAACGACTAGTCCGGGTTTGCGAGTGTTACATTTACAATCCTATAAAATACAAATCCTTTGACACAATACAAATCCTATGAAAATAGTTTGCACACCATATGCCTCATATAACTTTCCTTCATTCAAATAAAAGTGGCTATGTTGCTTGTGTTCTGATATCATAAGATGGATGGGAACTATATGGAACACAGAAGAATGAGTTTGTTCACGATGTACTACAACAAATTGAGTTTTACATATGAAGATGAAAAAACTAAAGTTTAAAGAATCGTATTCTCTATAACCAAATTATGCATAAACTACTTTAACTTCAAATAAAGTTTGGAAAAAGGAAGAAATTAGAAGAGTTGTAGAAATTTGAAAGAAATTGGCTACTTAAGCTCCCTAACTATCATAAGAATCTTGCTTACTGCCATAATCCATACCGTTTATGGTCGTTAGGGCCTTCATGCACTAGTTTAAAAACAAGGTTAAATCACATTTTCAGGTTTATACAATTTTGACTCCTCTAAACACTCCCTCATTCTAAAACACTACCAAACTTCTAGGGAAACTTCAAGGGGTGTTCTAGAGCTTAAGGAGGTGTCATTTTCATCATTTGGGAGCTTCCATCATCATCATCATCCTCACAATTTATATCATAGTCTTCATTTTAGCATACGTATATGCCACTTTGATTATGAATGTGATGATTTCATGGAGATTTGATATGTTTGGTTCAATCTAACAAGTATGTTTGTTTAATATGATGAAATTTCAATTTCAGGTGAAACCCTATGCATGTCATGTTATATATATATATATATATATATATATATTCCAAACATGTATAATCGTGTTAGTTTCACACTAGGAATGGTTATTATTGATGTGATTATGCTTGGTGTGTACACTTGGGAGATTGAATTAGGAATGATGGATGATGGTTTGGCCGTTTGGGATTATTAATCAAGTATATGTCCTTATGCCCTAAGTTGGAAAACATGTGTGTTTGCTTTGTTTTGATAAGTCATTTGGTAGTACAAATTAGAATTTCAAGGAATCAATGCAAAGGTTTTTATATATTTGTAATTTAGATAAACATGGATCGAAAAAGATATAACTTATCTCTGTTTTGATTAATAGAACAAAATGATGTGATTGGTATGTGTTTTATCGCATTAGCTTTCCAATAGTTTGTAAAATTAGGTAGCCTGATAGAAGTCTAGTTTATTTTTGTATAATGTTGAGTTATCATGAACTAGTTTTAGTAGAATGTACAATATTTAGGACTTGTTTGTTAAAACAGAATTATTAAACACCGAATGATTTCATGACCTGAATGATTCAAAGGCTCTGAATGAAACTACCTCTGAATGTGACATGCTGTTTTATTAGGGTTCCGAATGAACAATCTAAATGATACAAATTATCATCTTAACCTTAATAGTGATTTAATATATTATAAGAGAACGTGTGAAAGAAAGGGTATTAAAATAAAATATTTGGTGCTTAATGATTCAAAATGTACTTTAAGGTGAAACAATTCAACAATGTTTTTTTGTTTCATTTAGCACAGTCTTTATTTAGAGGCGGCAATCAAACATACTGAATGCTGAATGATTCACCATTTAGGCGCTGAATGGTTCCATTCAACAACAAACAAACAACCCCTTAGTTAGGAGGATTAGAGGTCTTAGTGAATCTCATCTTGTATGTAACACCCATTTTTCCCATTTACGTTATTGTAATTATTAGTATAAGTGATTAATAAAGCAAGCTCTTGTTCTTGGATCATTAAGCAAGTAGTGGGATTTTGGAAAAGCTTAAGAGTGTATTGGGCCTAAGTTAAACTAGGAAGATATAAATTCCCAAAATTAGGGCACATTTTCCCATACACAAACATTGTAGCTGCATACCAACCTCTGTGAACCTTGCTGGAGCTGTTTGTGGGCTGCGGAGACCAAGATGGAAGCAACCTTCATCGCTTTTGGGCGTCAAACCTTCATTTAGTGTTGACGTAATGGAACCGTGTTTGTAGGTTCTCGTAGATAGACGTGTTTGATTACCGAAGTTACTACTATTGTTGTAACTACTCTTACTGCTGATCATGTGAGTTATCACTAACTTAGCCTTTATACTGAGATGCTCGTTCATGTGTGATGATGTACTGCATTATGCGTAACTGGGCGCTTATTATTGCAGTTTTGGCAATCTATGTGCATCTGGGTACTTATCCGCTTGTGTGCCGTTATTTGATTACGATGTAGTGTACTTGTTACCTGAATACGTGCTATCTGGTATAACGTGCAAGTACTATGTTAGCTCACTAAGTTGTATGCTTACCCATGTGTATTTAACGTTTTCAGGATCGTCTCGAGGTAAGGCACCGGCGTGACAGTAAATTTTTCGCAAGTAAGATACTCTGGTATTTTAATTAAAAACAATGATTTATTAATTGACCGTAAGTCCCGTGTGTTAGCAGGTGACGGTTGAGAAACAATTTTGAATATATTCTGATTTAAAGTGTTAATGAATTTATGAGATTATTTCCTTATATATATATATTTTTTAAAGTTGGGGCATTACAGTGTATTACATTTCATCCGCTCTTGCTTTTGATTGATTGTCTGGACATTACCGTAGTTTTACTGAATGTTAGTTGTAATTTCTCGTCTTTGTGTATTATTTGACTAGACAATGGTAATTACGGTGTATTACTAGCTATAGTTCCATGTGTTTGATAAACCTGACAAATTGGGTCGTGTTGGGTTAAATTAGTCATGTCGCTTTCGTGATGATCCATTTTCGACGCAAGTTAATTTCTTGTCAGGTTCGGTTCGTGAGACTTTAATTCATCTTTGATTCGGATTGTGTTTCATATCGACCAATTTTACCTAGAAAATATCCGGGTTGTGTTTTTCAAGGACAAATTTTGGATTTTCTGGTCGGGTTTCATGTTGGCCCAATATTAAAGAAAAAGGTACATACAAAATTGACCTTTAAATTCGGATTTTCACATCAAGGTTCAGGTCTCAAGTCGGCCCATATTACGGGTCGGGTTTCAAGTCCAAAAGTATGTCGTACAATTCATAAATGGAATTGAGATTTTGATTTTCAAGGATTTCAATTTCGTTTAACCGCTATTTTTAGGTTTTAACTTTGACCCATTTCAAACTTACCATTTTTTTACTTAGATTTTTATATAATTTTATTTTTTAAATACTTTTTTATTTAACAAAATCGGGTTAATCAGACCATATTCATGTTAGCAGATTTTACTTGAACCTGACATTTTTTTCATGTCATATTCGTCTCGACCCACTTTTTACCCTTTTTAGTTTCATTTCAGGTTCGTGTCAACCTATTTCATATTCGGTTTAGGTCAGATTTTGGGTTCGTATCTCAGATTGCCTGCTTTAGTGTTCGATATCCAGATTTACCAAAGAGCTATAGTACATGTGGACATGTATACTTGCGTAGTTCGCATGTAGTCTAACTTCGATGTGAAATCCTTTTTAAAAAAGTGTGTATACCTTCTTTTCTTTTATAAAAATCTATAACCAGGAACACACGTTAGTCTTCATCTTCAACTTTAGATCTCTCATCGACATAAGGTCCGGTCCTTTTGGATTAATACATAGTCTTTCCTTCTTTTGGTTACATACAAGACGTGCTTTAGAAAAGAACATGAATTAGATTAATTCGTGTAATAATCCTATTATCGAGGTTGTTAGTTAATGAGGTTCTTGATGTAATTTGGTGTTGTATTATGTAATCTACCATTTTACTAGAATTTTTTATAGAAACTCTCTATGATACCGAGGACAAACAATCAATATCAGTTATTCAAACCTAGTTTAAAAATGGTAACACATCATCAGATTCGGTGTTGTAACTATCCGTTTCTAAAGAAAGCTCGTTATAACATAGCATCTTAGTAACAAAAACTTAAATATATATTTTGAAAAAGTTGATATGTTTTCAAATAAAGCTGTGGATGAAGGCTCTTCAACAGCTATTGACTAATTGACATTCAGAAATAACTAGGAAACCCTAGTAGATTGTTTATCTTTGTAACTTATACTTTGTGTTTCTTTGTATTCTAGTTAGAAACTCTTAAACAAGATGTAAAAGAGCACATGGTTTTAAACGAGTAGTCCATAATCAACAATCTTTTTTGGCCAAGCTATTCCTTTTCTAGGATTTTATTGACTCAACGAATGGACCGCACTATAAACCAACATTCTAAATAAACAATTAAACCAAAGATGGTGGCCTCGAAATCAACAAGAATCACTCATGAGCATGGTTTGAACTTTTAAATCTTGGACTTGATATTAATATCCCCATCCCATCCCTCCCATCATCCTCTTTACTCAACTGCAAACAAAACTAGCCTCTTGCTCTCATCTCATCTCATCTCGCTTTTGCAATTAATGCAACCGCCTATTAACCAGCAATGCTTTAGCTTCTTCTACTTCATTTCTTAATCAACACCGCAATTTCACTACACACCCAGATCGTAATCGTTCGTAAAGGTACCTCTTTCCTCCCCAAATTTCATCTTTTTGTTACCAATTTGGTTGGATTTCTTGTAATTTGAAAAGGGTTTTTTACAAATTTAGGGTTTAATGGCTTATAACGTCTTATTTTGCTTCATTTTGAGGGTTTCGTTGGTATATATGATCTGGGTTTTTTTAGTTTAGTCTTTGTTTTTGTGGGTTTTGGTTACTTTTTTGAATTGGGGCTTCTTTCTCTGTGTTAGAAGGTACCTTGATGAGAAAGTGGATGGCTTTTTCTAGACTTGATTATGCTTTAATATATGTTTGATTTGTGCTAATTGATGTGTGTGTGGTTAAAGATCTGTTGATTGTTTAAATTTGTTCTTGTTTTTAAAGAGAATTGCCCTTCAAAAAAACTTGATTTTATTTGCTGAGGAAACAGTGGAAAGATTGAATGCTGATGTTCTTCTTCTTGGATATTATATGAACTTGAGTTCTCAGGTTCTTAATTTGAGGCATTGCTGCAGCAGGTCTTTTGTGTGTGTGAGAGAGAGATATTTGGGGTCTTTATTGATTTCCCTACAAGCAATTAGTATTCCAGTAAACCCCTACAATCGAAAAACAGAAGTTAAAATACTGGCTTTGGCAACAAAAAAAAAAGATTTCTCTCACAGTTACCAGTTCATATTCTGCCACTTTGGATATTATTTTTAAGGAAATATAAAATTTTAAAAATCATTAAATATTTCAAGGTCATAGAGTGTCGTTGATGGCACTCCAGGTCCAATCATCTGTTTTACAGACTGTAATTCTCGAGTTACTTCATATCAGAGACACTCACATTTCATGTTTGTTGGAGTAGAATCATCCATCCCGTTGGACTAATCAGTTATCATAATTATTGGATAAGTTTTGTTCTTTTTTTTTAATATTAAATAAAAAAAAGATACCAGACAATACAACTTTGCTTACCAGTATGTTAAGTCATATTGACTATTTCCCAAAATTCATGACTATATTTCTTGATTTTCTTGTCGTCTTTACAATTACACACGTAGATTTATATATTTATACACATAATTATTTTTCCCAGTGGTTATATTATATCAAAGATTCTTTTCTATGGACACATGATATGTGCATTATTTAAATCTTGTTCACATGCAACTTTCATTAAACTATGCTATGCTTATATGTATGCTTTGTTATAAAGCAGTCGTTTTTATCTTTGATTTAGAGTAAACAATTGATTCGGCTACCTTTTTTTTTCCTAATCCAGGCTGATTCTCTTTTGACTTTTGACCAAGTTTGCTGAATCTTTATCTGGATTCACAAGAACTTTTTTGCTTCAATATTTGACTGGTTTTCAAGAAAGTGAAAAATGGGGTGTTGTGCATCCACAAGTAGTCGAAAGAGTGGTGGGAAAAAGAGAACACGAAGAACATTTTCTGATCATGTGAGTGCGTTTCAGCAATCATCATCGATTCCCAATAGGATTTTTGCAAATGGAAAAAGTCGAAGTTCTTGTATTTATACTCAACAGGGTCGTAAGGGGATAAACCAAGACGCGATGATCGTGTGGGAAGTAAGTAATTGTTTTCTTGACTAAAGGGGTTGTTTGAATCTGTGTTCCGTAAGCAGGCATATGTCATAAAATAGCAACATACTTTTTAATAGCCTGTTTTTTTTTTTTAATAAGTTCTGGTTATTACACTCTGTGTTGATGTGCTAATTTGGTAAAATAAGCACAATATAACCGTTACAACCGGTTAAAATGAATGACGTGGCATCAGTATTCATCTGACATGTGGCATCAGCAACTGGTTATGTTAAGTTGTGCTTAAATTTCCAGGTTAGCACATCAACACAAAGTATAATTACCAAAACGATAAAAGGAAAGTATAACCACCATAACTGACCATTGGTAAAAGTAGGTTGTTTTGTGACATTTGCCCCTACCTGATTACTAGAGAGTTTAATACTTTCTGCAACAAAACTAGTTCACCTGATTACCCTTTTTAAAAGAAAATCTAATATGATATTATATCCTCTATACACAAGAAACTTTTATGCTTATATTATGTATTAATCAATTGACATCTAATTATTATAAGTTCAAACAACACACCTCCAAACACCATCTTCCACAACTCATTTTTATTACAGCCAGTTTTCTTATTCTGATTATTCAATATGACAAAAGCACTTGAAAAATGCAAATATAAAGACATCCAAATATAATGATCTGGAATCTTTTCAGGATTTCATGGCTGAGGATGTGACGTTTTGTGGAATTTTTGATGGTCATGGGCCCCACGGACATCTTGTTGCTCGTAAAGTTCGTGATACGTTGCCAGTGAAATTGTTTTCGTTTCTTGATTCTTATGAGTCAAAGAAAAATCAATCTACTATTTCTATTTGTTGCAATGGAGATCTTGGATTAGATGGTCCTGATTGTGAAGAGGAAAAACCCGAGTTATTATGGAGAGAAGCATTTCTAAAATCATATAAATCGATGGACAAAGAACTGAAATCTCATCCGAATTTGGATTGTTTTTGTAGTGGCAGCACCGCTGTCACCATTGTTAAACAGGTATGGGTTTTAAAATACTTATGATTATTTGTTGAATATGTAAAATGCTCTTCAATAAAGACAAGTAAAAGCATCTTAATATGTTTGATTGTTTTTTTTTGAATATATAAAAAAAAACCCTTCAAGAAAGACAAACAAATGTATCTTGATAACACATAAATAGGTCATTTTTAGCTTTGAAGTTTCATTTTATCTCACTATATATGCTTGATGGCTAGTAATATTTAATTTTGTTAATATGTTAAATAACCTTGAATAAATTCAAATAAATCAATCTTGAATCTTGATAATATGTAAATAGTTAATTTGAGCTTCAAGTTTTTCTAGAAAAAGAAATGTTTTAATTTTCATAGGATGTAGGGACTACTTTCTTTCTATTTACATCTTCAAATTCAGATTCTAACGAACACTTCAATTCAAGGGATCAAATCTTTTCATTGGAAGTATAGGAGATTCGCGTGCCATCATGGCGTCTAAGGATATCAATGATTCACTCGTAGCAGTTCAATTGACCGTTGACCTGAAGCCCGATCTACCAAGTATGAGGAACTAACTGCATTTTTTTCTTTTGTTCAATAGCGTGAAAATGTCATAAGTTAGCAAAATACTTCTTTAATGGCCTCTTTGGTAAATATACTTTTCTTTGTCCTCTTTTGATAATTATACTGTGTTAGATTTGTGCTAATTTGGCAATTTAAGCACAAGTGATAGAACTTAGAAGCAGTTAATATGGATGATGTGGCATCTGTAAGAATGTGCTATGTGTCATCTGCAACCTATCATTTTGTGCTTGATTGACCAAAATAGCACATCAACACAAATTATAATTACTAAAACCGGAGAAGAAAGTATAATTACAAAAACAGACTATCGATAGAAATAAGCTGCTACATTATGACATTTGTTTTTTTACTATTGTTTGTTGTCCTTTCGACTATGCTGACTTTTTCATGTAACAGGAGAAGCCGAAAGGATTAAACAATGCAAAGGCCGAGTTTTTGCCTTACAAGATGAACCCGAAGTACAAAGGGTTTGGCTACCATTTGATGATGCCCCAGGGCTAGCAATGGCACGCGCTTTTGGAGATTTTTGTTTGAAGACGTATGGAGTAATTTCAATTCCTGAATTCTCTCATCGGATTCTCACCGAGAATGATAAGTTTATCGTTCTTGCCTCAGATGGGGTATGTAAACAGCATATTTCCTTTTTATCTAGTTAATTTCTTCTGTTTTTCTACTTGAAATTTGTAGAATTTCATGATATAGATTTATTAGAGATGGCAATTTGACCTGTTTTACTTATTTGGGGGGTTGAGTTGGTGTATTCTTCATCTCTACTTGGTCAAACAAGTAATTATTTTTTTAAGCTAAACAATGCAACGGGTCAAACATGTTGAAAGTTGCATAAACTGTAATTTTTAATGCGTAAAACCTTTGTTGAAACATGAAAAACTCAGGCTATTACTGAAATAAAGTAATATCTGTAATTGTATTCGAGTGGCTAATTACTTATAAAAATTTAGATGAAAATTGTTGTGGGTCAACCCGACCCAACCCATTTGACCCGTCATTCAAGCCACCGATCCCATCTGAAATTACCAATTAACCCCTTCTTTTCTTACCAATTAACTGTCCAGGTAACGATAAACTGAAATTACCAATCTACACCTACATAAATGTCTATTTTGAATCATTTTATGTATTAATTCCTTAGAAAACTCACTGATTTCTTGTAGATATGGGATGTTTTAAGCAACGAACAAGTGATCGAGATCGTGGCATCAGCTCCAACTCGTTCGTCAGTAGCAAGAATACTCGTTGACTCGGCTGCTCGTGAATGGAGATCCAAATACCCGACATCTAAAATGGACGATTGTGCAGTTGTTTGCTTGTTTTTGGATGGAAAAATGGATTCTGAATCAGATAACGAAGAATACGGGTTTTCTTCTGCTACACTTCAGAGTGTTGCAGGTGAATCGGATGATGGGCAGAATCTTGAGCCAGTATTGAGTAGAAATTTCACAGTTAGATCTTCAGAAGAGAATAGAAGAGAGCAGAAGGACGTAGTTATGAAAGGAAAAGAAGAAGAAGAAGAAGAAGTGAAGGTGGGAGTAAGTGAAGATCAGAACTGGTTGGGGTTGGAAGGGGTTACACGAGTTAACTCACTGGTTCAGCTTCCGAGATTTTCGGAGGAGCAACCCAGAACTTAAATTTATTTTATACTTTATCCTAAATCATTAGTTAAAGAATTATTACTATATTATTATCTTGTTAATGAACTCGATAAATGTAAGATCTTTCTTTAGGGTTGAAGGCGTTGATGTTTTTGTGAGATTAATTTGGTTAAAAAAACTGAAAAAATCATACGTCTCTCTAATCTAACAGTATCTAACTTAGGTGTTGTAACTGTTGTTTGCATTTACAAATCATTACTAAGTTATGTATTGATAACAGTATTTTGAATTGTTCAGCAGCATATTTAGCAAAGAGGATTATTTTTTAATATTATTAAAGTTTTTTTTTCCAACACCTTATTCTAAGAACACCTCTATAAGCAAAGATGAAAATTAGTAGCTTAAGATTTTAAAACAACACATTTTCAATGAACACAACTTCAGAGTAGGTACATTTCTTAAAACTGTATTTATTCTTCTTTTTTTTTTACCAACTAAAACTGTTTTCAACATAAAAATTTGCAATGTTTTTCTGTTTATAATTCTAAAATCTATTAGTTAACTTTGTTAACATTATACAATGATTTGTCTTATGGGTTAGCATCATTACACCTTCATATATATCTTACACACCTAACTCCTACAATTATATAATAATGTAATTATCTGTTACCTACCTATAATCAAACTAGAATTGGTTCCTATCATTATATAATGATTATATTTATTGATTTTGACACTTACGTTAATCTTGTAAATAGAAGAATATATCACATCTCTTTCTTATAAATAAAGAGAAAGATCAGAAGACAATAGGAGCATTTTGATAATGGTTTGGAGACTTTTTACTTCTTCACCAACCTTTTCCCGAAGGTTTGGAATGAGTCCCATGTTATCTAGTGGACATATATGAAAACCACGTGATAACTAACTCTCTTTTAAAACTCAATAACTCCTATGTCAAGGGAAAAGGACTAAGATAGTGCTTCGTGAAAGATTGTGTGGCGTCACCAGAATTATATTCTCTCAATCTCTTGACGTTTCTTCTAACCAAGGCTATAAATGAACCAAACGATATGAACGGGGCCTATTTGTGTTCGTTTGTTTAACTATAATCGAACAAATAAAACGGATTTCTTTGTTCGTGTAGGTCCAAGTGTATCCGGTATCAACTATCAATTGAAGCAATCAACACAATGTAATATAAACTCTTGATGTATGT
>JAUEJL010125374.1:0-23821 GCA_032274825.1 Drosophyllum lusitanicum | reverse complement strand
AACACGCTGAATGCTGAATGATTCAGCATTCAGCGCTGAATGGTTCCATTAAGCAGCAAACAAACAGCCCCTTAATTACATGTAAATAATATTATTACACGAATGGTGAACTAGGTTGAGGTTTGCCCGTTTGTTGCAAAGTATACATTTGCACTGGCTGTAAAGTTACTATTGGGTGTGCGTGACGCAACCGAGTTAGAGAAGCTTGCACAACCATTTGTTGAAGCAGCGGGTGGAATCATATCGGTTCCTATTAACATTCCAGGAACAAGGTTTAATCGTGGAGTCAAAGCATCGCAAAGGATTCGGGAAGTCATTAACGGGATCATCGCACAAAGAAGGAAAGACCTTGTTGATGGGACTGCTGATCCGTCTCAGAATTTGCTTTCTCACATGATCGTCGAGGTTGATAAACGGAACAAGGAATCCGATAGTGCTCCCACAACCGATGGTGACATGTCTAGTGACTTACTCGGGTTGCTCATCGGTGGCTATGACACCATCAACACGACAGTCGTGTTTATTATGATGACTCTTGTCGACTACCCCAAGGTGTACCAAACGGTCCTAAAAGGTAAAACCATCAACTTTGTCTACGTCTCAATACTTGCCATGATTCACGTTCTAAAATCTGTATTGCAACTTTTATTTTAAAAAAAGAGCAAATGGAGATAGCGAAGGAGAAATCACCAGGAGAACTATTGAACTGGGACGACCTACGTAAAATGAAATACTCTTGGAACGTTGCGTGTGAAGTGCTAAGGTTGCGACCACCAACTGTTGGCGCTTTCCGCGTTGCAAAAACTGATTTCACGTACGCTGGTTTCAAAATTCCAAAAGGATGGAAGGTAAACAATATCTTTAAAAGGTTTTCAGACATTTAACTTTTATGATTTCATCCTAACACATTTCTCCTTTGTGTGTATATAGCTACATTACCTTCCACATTACACTCAGCGAAACGCCGAGTTCTTTCCGAATCCCGAGAAGTTTGACCCTTCAAGATTTGAAGGAGCGGGACCTGCACCATACACGTTTGTGCCATTCGGAGGTGGTGCACGGATGTGCCCTGGAAATGAGTACGCACGTGCGGAAATACTGGTGCTTATGTACAATATAATAACTAGATATAGTTGGGAAAGACTAATTCCAGATGAAAAGGTGGTAATTGATCCACTTCCAAGGCCAGTTCATGGGCTTCCAATTAAGCTCATTCCTCATAAGACAGAAGCATAAGTTTTTATGGCTTGTCTGGACCCTAATAACACATGAGTACTGTATTACTATTGTTTTATTTCAATTTATATTATGTAATTAATGTATTTTTATTTTTGTTTGTATTGTGAAAGATTATGAATAATGAGAGGATTGGTTTTGAGAACTTGTTCCTTTATGTATATTGTGGTTTGGTATTTAGTTATTGACATATTAGGCTTCAAAACTTACCATTACAAGATGAAGCTGTTTTCTCCACATTTCAAAGTTCAAGGTTTTCATGTCTAGAAAGTACTGTCAACTGAGCTGAAAATTTATGTATCCATATGTATAAATCATTAAGACCTTGTTTGGACAGAAAAAAAACAGTTTTAAAAAAAGCAAATATGAAAAAACTCTAAATAACCAAGTGATTATATAATGTAATTGTTCATTAAAGAGGTAAAACAATCAGAGGCTATGAACAGCATAACCTCAAAAGCTTTTGACTGAGCTTTAAGTCCATGTCAACCTAGTATAATTGTTACTTTAATACTTTACACGCTTAAAATTGTTCGACCTCACAAGTTTATACATGTTCCTTTTTTTACCAGATTCAGAATGGCTAAAAGGATACCCCATATTCAAACTCTTATTTGAAGATGGGCTTATATAAGATCGAGATGAGTAAAGTTATATTCAACGGTTGACCGATAGTACCCCATGGATTTCATGTGTTTAAACTTCTCATTTCCACATGAAATGCCCAATATGCAGACGAATGAACATAACCTGAAATGAACCTTCACCACATGTATCATCATCATCCATATGTTTATGAAAAGATTGAATTTGATTAAATTATTTTCACAAGTAGATGTTTTGACAGATTTTCTTGCAAGAAGATTTATCTAAGGATGGAGTGTTACCTTTGACCCATCATAAAAGCTCTGCCTCTTCAGGGTCACCATCAGCATCATCACCATCATTATCCTCCTCTTCTTCAGGGGCATCAGGATCGACACCCTAAACAAATTAATAGGTGTTTTAGTAGAGGAAAAAAGATGGCTGAGTAAAGCGAGGTTGAGTAACAGTTCAAAATGGATTCAGGTTGAAGTGTGTTGCATTTTAGTATAGGAGTATTTGACCCATTTGTGATATAACAACCCAAAATCAATCCATTTGTCCCCAATCAACCCATTTATAAGATAAGTAAAAACTGCCATGTCTACATATTAAAGCCTCATGTGTGTTTCAAATTTTATTTGCCTTTTTAACCTTGTCACTTTTCACTTTCAAAAAAGGTGGTGTCAGCATAGTTAATTTGGAGATGAATAAAATGTAAAACAAACCTTCATTTGCTTCTCCAATCTTTCCAATCCCTTCTTTGCTGCTTCATTTAGCGGGTTAATCCTGAATCATATAAAGATAAAGCGCCATACTAAGCATTTTCTCTTCTATTTCCACCTTAATATACTTTTGAAGTTTCACGAAAGCATCAAAGCACATTATGGAGGTGTTTGGATGTGTGTTTCTCAAGTAACAAGTGATAATAATCAAAATCTAAGTCTATAACGAAACAGATGTAGAAGATAGTATCTGGATGTCCTTCAGTTGTTTAAAGTTGTAATAATCAGATGTTTGGTTGTTTAACAAGCTGTGATTATTCAAGAAATCAATAGATAAAACAACCAAAAAGGGGAGACATTTTAAAATAGGAATAAAAGTCTCTCATATAAAGTTAAAGAAGGGATAAATAGGTAGTTTACCCTAAACCAAAAACTAGCATGAAACTAATTATTCAAAACTGATTATTTGGTCCTTACATATTGAACCAAAAATGAAACAACAAAGCCAATAAAAGCATCCCCTACGATAAGAACATACATTTATACATCATTCTTCAAGAGAAGAGATGAGAAGATTAGAGGGGGAGTTATGATGGATACCTCAAAGCAGCCTGATAATGTGAGAGGGAATCTTGCATCATATTTGTAGCTGCAAAAACTTGGGCCAGTTTGACATGAAGTGAGTCATCAGCCCAGTCTTTGAGGTACCGCTCGAGCAGGGTAACCGCCTCATAGTTCCGACCTTCCATCACGTGTAACTCAGCCAATGCTAATGCAGCTCCAAGGTAACCAGGTTCCAGCCTTAGGCCTGACTCGTAAAACTTCTTAGCCTGTTTAGGTCAATGAATTGACTTTCAAAATTTAAAGTTACCACCTTCAAAATTAGATTGGCCCTCTAGAGTCAAAGGACTGAATGGGTTTTAAAGAACCAGTAACATTTTCTATGAAGGCGAGCAAGTTCTTAAGTCATAAAAGCTGTTGGCACTCAAAAAAGAAGTAGCACTTTTATGTGAATTTGAGGGAGTAATGGGTTCAGCATAACCTCAGCCTCATATTACAAGAAGGTAAGGTTTGTTGCAAGTATAAAGAAGTGGATGAAATTACCTAAAAGCCATCACATGAACAAAACATATGACGGGACTTAACCATGAAACTAACTGAACACGTTAAAGATGACGTATTTGGACATGAAAGTGCCACTGAAACTAATTTGACAATGAATGTGCCACTAAAGTTGACGATTTTGGACATTGAAACTTTTGGACAAAATCCGTAACTAAAGCATGACCACAAGGACTAAATTTGCAATTTAGTCACTAAATTATAAATACATACAGAAGATATATAACTTCCTAAATAGTAAACAGTATAAAATCCACATTCATGAGTTAGCTTTTCTTCACAAGTTATTGGACAATGCCGCTGTCCGTCTGTCGTGATGAGTTATGGAGTTGGATGCAGATCACTTCTTAACCAAACCATGTATAATCTATGTGTTCTTATTGTGATTTGTTTATACACTCATGTTGCTGTGATATTGCACATGTGGGTGTGGGTGTGGGTGAATTAAGTATCCCTATGGGTTTGTATTTCTAACAGCCTCAGTATTCATGAGACTACATATCATGGTTGAATCTAAAAGGTGAGAGAGGACATGGATACTAAGAATTTCAAATTTGAGCACCCACAAGCATCTTGCAACTAAACTAACTTGATAATCAGATGGAAAATTGAAAAAAAAAATTACCAAAAATACAAGATGAAATAACATAACACCTTTTCTCTGCCACTTGGGTTACTAGCATATACATCCCCCACTAGTTTGAGAGCCTTTGCAGATTGAGGCATGGCCTTCATTGCCTCCCTGGCAGCATATAAAGCTTCCTTAGTCTTTGAAAGTGCCAGATAAGATCGAACCAAGCCTGAACAAAGAGTAGATTCACAATCATATAAGTGCTGTCTTATTCATAAATCCAAGAAATTGCAACAAAATTATAAAAAAAGATATATAATAACACTCCACATTTTGACAAAAGAATTTCCTGTCTTAGACTTTGGAAGTCAATCAGACTACTTTCTAACTCCAAGGCTGAAAATCCCTTTGTTGCAGAGAAAAGTATATACATTTTCGACTTTAATAACCGATTGGTTTGCACTTCTACTTCAATATTTTTGTGCATTCTACAACTATTTATTAGAACTTTGGAGCTAAATTAGAGCACAATGAATATTTGTTGATGATTCACATCAAATTTGTATTTTAGTGCGACTTCAATCAATCTACATCTCTTTCTAGAAAGGAGTGTGACGTCGTCGATAAATTTTTAGGCCAACTGGCCAGGTATTTTCTAGTAATTCTTTTGTAGTTCATGAAATCAAACTTTTATGAAAATATAATGAGTTCATACCAACTTTGGGGCCAGAAGTAGTTCAGTCGACTACTCGACTTCCTAAAATTCAAATTAAGTCTGCTTTTGGATGTGTGCGGTAATATGTCAATGGGATTACAGACACAGATATACAGAGATACATATGTTACATTATATATACATACATGTGTGTGGTAGAGAGAGAGGGAGAGAGAGATACAAACAATAAAGAAATATCTAGTGAGTTTCTCTTGCAAATGCACCTTGGTAGGAACGCAGATCAGGTCTTAACTCCTGAGCAGACCTGAAGGCAACCACAGCTGCTTCTGGTTGATTCATTGATAGAAACAAGTTACCCTAAAAGCTAAAAATATATCAGTTTTCACATATTTTGATATTTATTGACATAAATATCAGGAAGAGACCCAACAACTAAATTTATAATTTGTTTAGCTCTGCCCTCAATCAACCTGCCTTTCTAGAGCTTTAAACATAAATTTTCCACCACATGGTATTTTTTTCATGTCTGTTGTATCTGTGATCGTAACAGAAAATACTGATTCATCTTTCTCTTGTTAACGTTAACAAACACCAATGAGGCCTACTATTTGCTTCTGATTATTAAATCCTCACATGGCTTTTTAAATCTCTTTACCCAATACATTAACATAAACAATATTTACTCTTTTTATGGTTTTTCTTTGTTGTTGCTTTCTATAGAGTATGGTCTTTTCTCAGGCTTTCTTTCGCATCCCTGTTTGGCATTTATACTTTCTTATATTTTAAGGAAAGTGATAAGAAGAGCAAAGAAAAAGTATAACACTTGAAAAGGCAACAAAAATCCCACAAATTTAAGATAAGTTTGTGATATGGATCTAAGAATATCCTCTGAACTAAATGTTTATACTGCATACTAACAGTTCCAGTCCAATGTATGAGTTCAAGCAGTACCTTCACTATATGTCCAGTTATATGTCTCTCATCAATTCGGATGCTCTGGTAACAGAGAATGTTGAAAACAATTAGCATCAACAAAAAAAAAGGTGGTAAGACAGGCAGGTCAGGGATCAAAAGGGTTTATGCTAATTGCTCAAAAAGGGTCATTTTCATACACATTGAAAAGAATCAGGTTGACCCGCAAACACTTATTGTCATTTTCTTAGAAAGGAATTATATATAATTAATGTATTGACTATGATTACAAAGTTAGATTATTACAATAACAATCAAAATTTCTGAATAAAAATGATTTAGGAGGTTGTACGCATTAATATAGACTTTGTGCAACTTTGAACTGTTTGACCATTTGACACATTCCCCTTTTAGCTAAACATTTTTATTTCACTCATTTGACTTGAGTAAAAAAACGATCCAAATGGACCCATTCCATAAGTAAATGGGTCAAAATCACCACCTTTATGTGATTGAAAACCACATAGTTAAGGAAAATCTTACTTTTTCAGCATTAGCTAGAGCGGCCCTGTCATCTTTCCTTTCCCACAAAACAGACAAAGCCACAAACACTTCAGGCCTGGCTGGATCAATGCTCAGCAAATCATGAACTAACTTGTTTAACTTCAGTGGATCAGATTTTAGCTTTAAAAGCATAGCATACTCATCCATATACGTGATGACATAAGGATCAATTGATCGAACCTACGAAAGTAAAATTTATCATTGCTACAAGTTTCAAGATGTCCGGTAGTTGAATAAACACAATACAAACTAGCACTAGTATTTTACCTTCTCAAAGTTCATAATGGCTTCATCATTTTTACCAATAATAGCCTCCACCTTTAATTTCAAACAAGGAATAAATTAGAACATAAGAAAAAAGTACAGGTAACCTTATCAGTTGTTCCAAGGCTCGTCCCTCTTTAGATAAACAAGTATTCAGGAAATATTACAACAGTTATCCAAATTACAGAAGAATCTCCATAATTCTATTTTATATTAGCTTTTTTTCCATAAAATATTCAAGCAATAGATCTATGCAATTTCTAGATGAAGAGGAATTTAATAAAGAATGTAGGTCACTTGTATAAGGGGAAAAATAGTGACTTGAAAGGTGAAAGTGGAGATATTAAGTAACATATAATCATACACGTGGATAGTGAGGGCAACTTAATGATATAGATTTTTTTTTTCTTTAAAAGCTAGCTAAAAACTATCTCACTTATCGATCCCAGTAAATTCTTCAAAAAGTATCTCCCACTATGTTCATTTCTTAACTAGTTATCAATTATCCTCGAATAGACTTACAAGTGATGAGAAAAAGAAACTAGAAGTGGAGCTGGATGAGAGATCATAAAACTGGGATCAAAATAAACTTTTTTGAACAGATGAACTTTCAGAAACAAGTTTCTGATTACAGCAAAATTCCCAAACTGCAGAAAACCACACCATTAGATGTAACATAACCATTTGTAAAACTATGACATTTTACATTCACCATTGTTCCTGGTTTTGATTATAAAAGAACATATGTAACAAGTGAGTTTGAGTTAATAGCAACTCCACCAAACATGTAATACCAAATTACCATCAGATAATAACTCGCTCCTCTACCTAACCTTAATATTTGAATATTGTTGACATGTAATGACCAAAAGGCAGTAGAATGCCCCTCTTGTACACTATGAAGTCAAGGCTAAGAGCAGATGACATGTTGATTACCTGATTCTTTAAAAACTTATATGTACATCAATGACAGGCTTAGAAGTATTTCTGACCTTTGCAATTTCTAGTAATAAGTGTACATTGTTAGGAAAACGCTGAAGAAGTTCTGAGAACAGTTCCAGGCCACCTGAGGAAATATGAAGGATGATAATAACTTTACACATCAAAGAAAAGTATAAAAAACTTATAATTAATGTAGACCCTTTCAGATTGTCTTGTTGACACATTAATGTTTTATTTTAGATGAACTCAAGCAGTTGTATCTATTTGAGTTTCTTTTCCTGTGATGTATAGTCCTAATTCATTATATGCCTTTATTTGAAGATGTTTTGAAGTTTCTTCAGCTATTCTTCACAAACACTGGATTTAGTGTATAGAAATCAAAAGGAATGAAAATCAAAGCTAGCATATGGTTTTTCATAATAACCTTGTGCTGATGGTAAAGTACTAAAGTGTACATGCAAGAAACTCCAATTAAGATGAGTATGTTCATTTTAATTGGATTATGAATTCTAAATGTGGTCCACCACTCCACCTTCATCATTAGTTTCAGATTTGCACATAAAGATGAACATATTAAAAACAAGCAAAAGTAGGATATGTATGTTCTTTCTACTTTTGAGAAGAATAAAAGCATGTCACCCCAGATAGCAATAAGTTAAGGTCCCAATCATGTGGTGATGCCACAAACCCATGCTTTTAGTTCTTTAATTATTTTTAACGCATCTACTATATATCGTGTTTAAACAATTAAACCCATTTTATAACTATCTTTTACTTTGAACCAAATTCTTGAGTTCCTGATAATCGTATCCTGGATTTATTAAAAATTATAATGTGATTTGTCTAAAAGTACAAATCTAGTATAGATGATTTAAATTAAGATGGGACATGTTAATGTAGATGAACATACCGAGTCTTTACTATTTCTACAATATAGTTTGCAAAAACAGTAAAACACTGAGAAAAGAAAAATACAATTCTTTACTTAAAGAGTTCATAACCCCAAAATGTGACTTACCTTCACCTTTCTATAATTGTATTATACTCACTGTTTTACCATTGTAGTTAAGTAACCTTCTAAAACAGTGTCATGGCACACCGCCATGTCATCACTCATCAAAACTGGTGCTACATCACCATTTGACCTCTTAAAGAAGGTTACTTACATAAAATACTAAAATACCAGAAGCACATTACATACAATGGAGGAAAAAAGAACATTTTTTCTTACATACAATGACAAAAAAGGATGAAAGTAAGCTACATTTTGCCATTTTAGTGCGAGTAACCCTTACTTCTAATGAATGTATTCTTTAAATTTGATAAACATCACTAATAACTACAATTGTACATTCTCACATTTCTACTTGCCAAGTAAATTATTACTCAAGTCTACTAAAGCAGTGATGTATACTATAAAGGCATTTTGCTTCCCTTGGGTGACCAGCGGCCTGCCAGAAAGGCAGAAATGCGCCTTTTTTAACCACTAATGATGTTGGGTGGTCAGTTGCAACATTTAATAGAAGTGTTGCCTAAACGTGTTCTGATAATACTCTATCCCAGCATTGCCAATATCCTAAAACAAAATTAGAGTCTAATAATTATGTTGTTGAGGGAAATTTGACCAACCTTTATAATCATTTGATGCAATGCAACATTGAGCCTCAACGTAGCGCTGCCAAGAAGTGATAGGAAGACACATTAATTAAAAAAGGTCATAGATTCCATTGTTATAAGCTCGTGGACCCTTATCACAAGACACTATTTTCACATAATACCAATGTTTATTTCATAGATCCTATAACAAAATAGATTTATATATTTATTTTAACGGGTCCAAAGTTAACGCCCCTTTGTTTCTTTAATAGACATTAGACCATGCCATACCCAAATGACAATGGGCATGGATTATAAACTTATAATCTGTAATCTGATGATTGAGGCGATTCATCAGATATCATAAGGTGTTTCAAAAAGATAACAAGGTAGACAAAGACCAAATTCTAATTAATTTGGGAGAGCTGTTTATCAAATTAGCTCCGTCTATTTTCCAACATAGAGTTTGCATTCAGAGTGTAAAGTAAAAGGATTGAAATATGATGAAAACACATAACATATAGAATAAGATGTTGAACCGATAACTCACTTGCAACCAACGGCTGGAATCAAACTGATCAAAAGGAGGCCTTCCACTTCTACTAGGCGTCTGGAACATCAACGTTGAAATGAAACATTATAATTACAATCTATTTGAATAAACAACAGCAATTCAAAAAAATCAAACATTAAAACAAGTAGCTCGAGCAACTAGTTCAACATTTTATGTCACACACAAACAAGAAGAACATTATTAAACAGATAGCTATCTCAGAAAGAACTCCACTATCTGCAAGATCATATTATTCTAATGTGAGATGAAATGTTGCAAGCAAGTGAACCAGGCAGGCATTTATTTTTCATGAATAAAATAACCACATGGAGATGAGTTCAAGTGCAGCACACCTGTGGAAGCAATGAAAAAATCTCTTTTGCCTGAACACCTAACTCAGCCAAGGATGTAATAGCCTCAATTATATACGGGCAATGTCTGCAAAGTAGAAACCAATTAGTAACAGATATATGAAAAATCAATTAATAAATACTAAATCAATTTTACCACAAAGGAGAAAAATGATCTCTGATAGTGAACTGAAATACATCAAATTAGTATTTAAAAGAGATGAGGAATGACCAACAGACCTTAGGCACTCTTTGTAACAAGCAATAGCAGGACGGGTATGCTTAGAACATCGATATAGCTTTCCCATCAATAGATTCATCTGCAAGTTCCTTGCTTTGCTTGGAATAGCCTCCATCTGTCAAATCATATATTTGATCACAACAAAACTTAACTTGCAACTCAGTCTCGTATCAGTTACTATGATTGGGGGTTGGAGGACAAGTATAACAAAATTGATTTAGAACGCACAACTGCAAAACCAAATGCAGAAAAGTATTTATGTAAAACCGGACTTGCATTTAGATTTATGGATACATGTACTTGTAAAGTTATTGTGGAGATGTGTACAATTGTACAAAAAACTTGTTTCTCACTAAAAGAGAAGTTCGATTCTTAATACAAAAAGTTTTCCTAAAAGATAACCATTGTACAGCTGAACTGATATAATTAAGTAAGAGGAAGAGTGTGTTGCTAGAGTAAAAAACCGGCAAACATTTTTTAAGACAATATTAAATACAGGTGTATGACAAAATAAGTAACCAACAATAAAATATAGAAGGAGATTATTCAATTGAAACCTCGACAAGAGCGGCTCTATTCTCATTTACAGCACAGTGACAAGATGCAATTTTGAACTTCACCTGATATTCAGATGGGAAAAAAATTGCAACAATTTGATTGTTGATCTCAACTAAAGTAAAACAATTGTAGTTAATACAAATAAATGGAAAGGAGAATACATCGTAATACCTCATTTTCATTTATTGCTGATACATTAAAGGAATTTGGGGAAGAAGACCGATTTGATGTGGACAATGAATTTCTTATTGTAGCATTTACTTTAGGGATGATCTTGTGATATTGCAATGCTTGCTTGTATACATGCTAGAGAAAGAGGGTGAGAGAAGTTAGATGAGAGAAAGTCATTCATTCATTGGGACATCTTTTATATGAATCAACAATATAGATTATTAGTGTCGTAAAAGAATAAAGCTCCTGTGTGCAAAAAGTAACTTATATAGTCCCAACATGGCAATATTTATGCCCCGGAGAATTACACCACATATGAAAACACAAAATTTATAATGAGATGCAGATAATAGTAAACTCAATCGAATTTGGCTTAAATAGAAACTCTCGGTATATGCAAACAGAACAGTATAACTCGATTGAAGCATAGATCCAATACCATATAAGCAAACAATAAAGTTCTTACGCTTCAAAGAGATGTACATTGTGCATACTTAAACAGTTAAACTATAATGATCCAATATGTGCTGTGAAGGATCTTACAATAGCTCTTCGGTACTCCTTATCTCGAAATAATGCATCACCATGGAGAGCCTGTCAAAGAACCAACCTGTTATACAGAAGCAATAAATGCTGGGACAGAGAAACACCAAACATCACTGCGGCTGCCATAAAAGAATGTCACTGTACAAAAATCCATTTTACTATTATATTAGGTTATTCAAAAAAAAATCTTAAAAAACCTATAACCCTTTTGAGGTAGGAAGGTAACCCTTTAACAATAAATTCAAACTGCGTCTCAGATAGCACCGTTAAAGAAAAAAATAGTTAATTTACAAGATAAATACGCACCAGATTTTCAGCCTTGAGATGTGGGCTGGTGTCATTATTGACAGAAGATGAAGAAACAAGGAAACAGCCCTAATCATAATCAAATCAAACCAAAACGAATTAGGTCTCGTTTAATAAAATCATCAGCAAAGCCAGTTATAACGAAGAAGAAGAATAAAATTGTACTAGAATGTTTGATCACGACAACGTATGGAAAGAGATTTACGAGCATTTGAGCAGAGTTATAAAGACCACAATCAAGGAGAGTAGACATTTGATCCTTGGGGATGTCCATTTCCGATTGCGAGTGTATGATAGCAGCGAGACACTCCGAGTTTGAAGCCCGCCTTCGATTCAAACGTAAAACCCTTTTTGCAGATTGAAAGTATTTTGTGTTCGACGTCTTCTGACGGTTTTTGAATAGTATTT
Organism: Drosophyllum lusitanicum; assembly: GCA_032274825.1. Lineage (NCBI taxonomy): Eukaryota > Viridiplantae > Streptophyta > Magnoliopsida > Caryophyllales > Drosophyllaceae > Drosophyllum > Drosophyllum lusitanicum. The sequence goes on along the minus strand of JAUEJL010125374.1, from coordinate 11,498 downwards.
TGGGTTGGAATTGTTTTGCCTGTCTTTATTTAAAAAAAAGGAAAATAATGTGTAACATTAATATTAATATTAATATTATGAATCATTTTCTCCGTATCGAGATCGTGTAGCAAGGGTATGCGTTGAGGTGGATCTTCTCAAGAAATAACCCAACCTACCATGAAAAAATGATTTATATGTTTAAAATAGGTGAAAATTATATGTACACTTAGGTGTTGCATTCACATATCACTTAAATTATTAAAATATCTTTTATTTAAATGACATCTTGTAACACTTCAAATTTCTATATGGAAAAAATGAAAGTGAATAACTATCCCTGGTTTTTATTAAATAGAATGCTAATGATGTATAGACAAACTAAACGATGAATTTGTTGGGAAATGCCCGCGGACATGTGAACTTATGACACGGCTAATGACGTAAGGGTCTTTTGGTCACATGACATAAATACCCGTAATCCTCTTTTAAGAAAAGTTCAAGTTTTGTGAATCGCGGCCGTATTTGCTTTGGGTGTGTGTGGGACGCACCGGCTTCAATTGTGAAGCACATTTGTGCCTTGTTGATACACACGGTCGTGCGTTTGTAACATAGTTGAAGATAAAGCTCAAACTAAAATTGTATTCCAACTCTAATTTATCCATTGTCTAGTATAAATAAAGGGCCAAGGTCAGGTTTTGGTGGTTAAAAAAATTATTAGAAAACCTAGAAACAAATTAGAGAGCTACGAGAAGAATCAAAGTGTTCTTAGAGGTTCATGGGCTAGCATCTTGGATTGCAAAAGGTTCCTGATGTGCTAATTGTTAAAGGAATGATTCACTCTTCTCTTCACGTTTCATAACTCCTACTTGTTAAGGTGAATGTTTATGGACTACTTTTCTTGTTGCCAATTGTTGTGCATGAGATCCAATAGTGGCTCGTATGGTGATAATTTTTTTGTTTCCGCTACCTAAATATCATTTTAAAAATATCACCATATGTTTCGATAGAACTTTAGGAGTTAAAGTGTGAAATAGAAAACCTTAAGGGTGCAAGTATAGATGTAGGGTGTGGTAGGCACATTAAAGGGACTAAAATGTCAAAAGATCACTTTTTCCCGTTTAGGTTTGAGTATGGGATTAGGATTCTTATAACCCAAATTCACAATTTTAAGCAACCTATAGGTTTAGGAAGAGGATTCTTGAGAGGTGGAGCATAAAGGGAGAGCCTTTGAAGATTTTTAGACGTTTTGAAGCATAAAAGAAGATATCTACATTCGTTTAGCTTGGAGCACGATTTTACATGGTGATTAAGGTTTTGGTGATGTTTTTCGTAGCAAAACTATATTTTATGACTTTAGGTCACCATTTCATAATCATGACCCGCAAAGAGGGTTAGAGGAGGGTTGGATTACTTGACAAATGACTATATTAGGGTTTTGATTTTTGCATAGGACGCCATGTGTTAGACCTTACAACACGACATGTCGAATGATTAAACCGTGATGGTTCTGACTTAGCTGGTGAGCACGATGCGTTCAATATTAGGAATCCAACGCATTGGTCTTTGGTCAAAATACAAATATTATGTATTAGCACTCATTTCAACCTGTTATTCCTTGTTGTAACACTCAAGATTTGAAATTATTTAATTAAATATATATAAATAAATATTATAAAAATCATAAATGCATAAATTGATATTAGGAAGTGTTTTTATAACTCGGGGGGCTAAAACTGCCAAAATTAAAGATGGAAAGTCCATGGGGCAAATCTGCCAATTGCTAATAGTGTATTATATATATAGATTATATATATGAGCTAAAATTCAAAATTAAAAACAAAACATAGAACTCTATAAAGGGTTGGACTTTTGGAGGAAGAAGAAACAAGGTTGCAAAGTCAAATTCAAGTCTCTAAACACATCCTTTCAAATAAATTAAGCAATAGGTATGTTAGTTCTAGCAAATTATATGTTTAAGTTGATTAAAGAGCTCATTATGATAAAGTTATAGATAGATATGTGTAAATTTATGCTTTAATTAGTAAAATCAGTCATTATATGTTGTATGGGATACATGAAAACATCTCTAAGGGGGTGTATGGTTGGAAGGAATTGGTGGGAATTGGAATCAAATACCAACCAATTCATGTGTTTGGTTTAACGGTATGGAAGAAATTGGAATTAATTGGATGGAAAACATTCCATCATTTGAAGGAATTGAGAATCCTTCCACTAACATATGGAATTTGAATTCCTTCCTTATTGTTCCGACCTGGTGCTCAACATCCACCATATCACCATCGATTTAGGGCAGCCGGCGGCGATTTAGGTTGACCGGCGTTTCACCTCCGTCTAGGTCGGCGACATTGATTTAGGGCAACCAAATTCGATGTTCGACTTTCACCTTTGTCTAGGGCTTTGATTTTCGACAGTGGGGTGGTTGCGATTTAGGGCGACAACGATTAGAGCTTCGACGTTTGACTTTCACCTCCAAGTGAAGGTGGCGATGGTGGTGGTAGGTCTCATTAGGGTATTTTGTGGCGAGAAAGTGAATTCCAATGACTGGAACTACCAACCACAGTAAGCTAGGATTTAGATTCCAAATATAAATCTTTTACATTTCAATTCCTTAATGAACTCCAATTTCATTGAAAAACAATCCGTGAACCAAACGCTCCATAAGTGTTTATAATTGATTTGGAATTGAATTTGAGGCCTGAATAGCAGTTGTTCGGACAACAGCTTGCCGTGTCTAATTTGTATATGGACAGTGTAGCTCATGGGTAGCCCGTATTGCCTAGTCGTGTAGGTCTACCCGGCCCACGTAAGGCCCTAGGTCAACACAGGCCATGTAGCCATGTAGGCATTGTTTCAGGTTAGAATGTGCAATTTTTAATATCTAGTTATTTTAGTTGTATAGAAAGGTGATTGGCTATTTATATAAGAGATATAAACTGTATATTGCTTTGACTTGAATCATAAGGGAGTTATACTAAACTCTTCATTATATGTGCACAATGTGTATTATCATACATAAATGTGATACATGTATCAATCAAATGTATTATCCAGCATAATGTTTTGTACAGCAGGGCTCGGTTTTAACATGGTACTATGGCTTATAATTTGCAGCCCTGGGAACAATACAAGAGATTGACACAAGAATACTTAATTTATTGAGTATTAATCTTAGTATCAGTTCCTAGCTTACACTAGGATAACATATCTATCATAAAGAATAGAGATTATGCGTGTAAAAGTCGTATTCTTGATGACAGTGATATGTATCCGCATGTATGTGTGAAAATGATACTGATATATGTGTTTGATATCTCTATGTGATTTATGCATGTGTTTATATAGTTAATAGTTTGATATACTCACTAAGCTGCTATAACTTAACAGATACAATTTACATGTTTTACAGTTTGTGATAAAGGCAAAGGCAAGGGTCAAGTTTGACCACCTAATGCAAGAAACCTTAATAAACCTAACACCTTTCCTTTGTGCATCATACAAGAAGTCATTTGTATATATATCTTTTGTATGAAAATGATTTTGATATAAACCTATGATTCAATATTAATTATATGTGAAAAACTTAATTACACTTGTTAAGACTTAGATGCAACTAGTAGATGCTTAATTAGTTGTAACATTCCTTCATTCTGCAAAATTAGATGCAACTAAATATTTAGTTTATCAATATCCTTTTCTTTTAATAAATCAGCAGCAGCTTTTTTAACAGCACTGGCATGAACATAAAAGCAATACTTTCAATGACATCTAAGATAGTTGCAATTTAGATAATATTTATTTAAAAAAAAAGAAAGAAAAACTCGATATTTGGATAGCCAATAAAAACATATTGACGCAAGCATTCTCATTTACATGGATTTGCGTAATCAGTTAACAAGCGCATTTATCTATCTTTAAACGGTGTGGAACTCATGTTTTACCTGCTATCAGCATATTTCAGAAGATGCAAAAAATGGAAACCAATAATAAAAAGCAGCGGGATTACTGGAAAGTCATAACCTTGATAACACTAGTATCATTCTAACTTGATAAAAAACCAAATCCAGCAACAGCATTTGGAATTTGATCAAACAGTTTACAGCTTGAGACCTACCTGGGGCTGGGGGGACTGAAAGTAACAAAATAGAGAGACCCATGCGCCTGGCTATCATGGCATAATACAACAAATGCCAATCCATGTATATACTACTACTATTATACTAATCCAATGCTTCCAAAGGTCTCAAAAATCAAATATTAGTAAGCTCTCTGTCATCATCTTCAAATCATTTCCCCTTCTTTCCCTGAAGAAAATACATCATCCACTTATTATTCCTCACTTTCAAATAACCACACAAAATAGTTCCTCCTTGCAGAAACACCATCCACTAAAAAATTATATAAACCCTTAGATGAACTATTTTTCTTACAACTTGAATGAAATTGATGACCCAAAATGAATTGTTTAACCCCAGATAGTCATAACCAAACATTAAAAAATGGTTATTGAGACTTCAAGTCATAAGAAATGAATAATCAGTTCCAAAAGGCTAACCATGATAATTCACATTGACTCACTTGCAGATGTTTGTGTACTTTCTGAACTTTACCAAGTAAAATCACCAGTTTGTAATAGTATGATGGTCAGAAAACTATTTATTTTTTAATTTTAGAAACACTAGAAACAGATGTCATTACCGAGTTAACATAGTCATCCATCAATGATTGCTTCCGCTTCTTTGTAGTAGAAGGTGGACTCTCTGCAGCTTGTCTTGCTAAGGCCCGTTTTGATGGTGTCGAGTTCTGAAATATTGAAGTTTCAAAATACAAGTTGCCTCAGTTCGTCTGATCCATAAGCTGATTGCTAGACAACAAGCTTAAAGTATACTAGATAATAGAGATGGGAATTCCAACCCGTTTGTACAATGTTCTATGTATGACAAGTCAAACTAGTAGAATTGAAATACTTAAAAAAGGAAATTAATCAAATGAGTACACAGTTCAAAAGTCAGCCAAAAGGTGTTTTAATTCATAAAAAGTTTAAAATCATTGAATTAAAATAATTAGATTCTTCTCGAAATATCATTAACCTCTGTAAGTCTGTAAAAGACATTTAAATAACTGTTCCATTATATTTATTGAAAAACCTTTTTTTCCCCAGACCCAACAATACCCAACCAATGTACCATAAAATTACCCGTTTTGACCAGTTACCCATCCCAATCCACCAGCCTATTTTGCCGCCTCTACTAAAATTATTGTTTAGAGAATTTAACAGAACCTTGGCAAGTTTCTTTTCTTTACGAGCCTGCCTCTCCCTCTCATCATATTCTTGATTTTCCCTCTCCACCAAACGAATGAGTGTATCACATCTTCTTGCAAGTTCCTGAGTGGTTCGTGACTTCACAAACCAATCAAATCTGAATAAAGGTGATGTCCGGAATGCTGCCTTTAGTTCATCCCAGTTTCCATATCCGAGCTTGTGAACCATGCAAATCTACAAAATTTCAATCTTATTGAGATACAAGATTATTGGTGTGGAAAAGGGAATAACAGCTTGAGTGATTAGAATTATTACCATGAATCGATCACACTCTTCGTTGTAAAGCTTGCCTTTGTTCTGACCATACTGAATTTTGAGCTCCAGCCAAGGATTCTTGTAACGGTCTAATTTCTTTCCTATGGCTTTCATTATTTCATCTTTACGAGAAATTCTAGCCTCCCCTCTCTCTATGTTTTTGATGATTCGATCATAATCTATCAAGGCAACGATACCATTGCGAGTTAAATCAACATTAATAGCCTTTGAACTAGCTCAGAAATTAATGAGGATGCATACATGCATACATACACATACAACTATATGCACTTACCATTCAATTCCTTGTATCTTTCTTTAAATACTCGGGCATATCTTTCAACTTCAGCCTCTGATTTCCCTTCCATTTCAGAAGCAATACTACCCACATCAGCCCTGCCGTACTTCTCACAAGCCCTGATAAAAGTATTGAAGTCTCTCCTACTCCATGTAGAGAATCCCTGGAATGAAGAATCAATTTTTTACATATCAAAGAAAGCACGTTGGAACCAAAAACAATGCCATATCGTATCAGTTTGGGGCAAATAAGAACCAATTGGTCCCAAAAGAGAAAGTGACCCCGACTCAAACTTTAAAATCAGCTTTTAGACAAGACAAAAAAACCCAACTTTTTCTTTAACTAGAACCAAGAACCGAGTATACTGGTTGTGGTTCTGTTTTATGGTTGTCTCAGCTGTGTCACACTGCATTAAACTAGGTGAAATACAATAGATTCCATATCATACTATGGCAAGAGCAAAGATGAAGACATACTTCCTCCAGTAGTTTCTCTTTTTCTTCTTGCTCTTCAGCAGTCAAGGGGTCTCCCACCTCTATAGAAGTGACAATTGATTAGTACCTCGATACAAAAAATAAGTACCTCAATACTGTCTAAAATGGTTACACACACAGAGAGAAACAGAGACAGCGAATAAGCTTCAGTTATATGTACCTTCTGGTTCATCAACCTCTATTGAGTCTTTAACTTGATTCTTCTGCTGTGCTTGCTGATGATTCAAAGAGGCAAGAAAATCATATTATATATGGCAAGAAAGCATCAGTGCCTAAACCAATGACAACCAGAAATAAAAAGATGCAAAAAGTTAGGGAAATAAAATTAATACCACCATGAGATAGCGCACTTCTTTCTCATACAGCTCACTCAGCCTCTGAGTGTTGAAGAACTGGAAGTCATGCCTACAATTGAAGGTAAAAAGCTCAAGACAATTTGGGAATGAATCATCAAGATTATTAAAAAAAGTAATAATTGCCAAGATTTTTTAAAACAAGAAAAAGAAGATATTCAGGAGAAGAAAATCTTACAACTGTGGCATTCGGGGAATCCTTGGTTCCTTTGGCTTTGTGGGACCACTTTGACGCATTGTTTGCTTAAAGTATTCTGATTCCGAGTAACTAAAAATAACAAATGAACATAAGCAGAAGATTGATTACAAGATAGGTATATATTACAAACAAGAGCTAGAAGTCAATATTACTTGCGCTTCCGCTCTCTTTTTGGGGGCTCGACCCAATTATCACTGACAATCTTCTTAAAGTCGAATTTGTTTTCATCCTTCACAATTAAAATACAACAGAAGTCATCAGTGAGTTATACCTATTGAATCCACGTAATAAATCCAACATAATTACACAACAATCAATGCATCTTTCAATACCTTATCGTCATCAAAATCATACAAATCAGCAGCTGCATGTGAAAAGTATGTTCAAGTTCAGTGTCTGTTAAAATAGCACTAACACCAATAAGCATGAAAAAACCTACTTACTGTCGTCCATCTTGAACTTTATTGCATCTTCTGTAAATTTTTTCATCTTGGCATCAAGTTCAGCAGTTGCCTCTTCTCCTTTAGCAATGATTCTATCAATATCTTCATCCGTGATTGTACTATCCTTTGAACTGAATACCATCTCAGCACCAAACCTCACCATCTGCAGCAGTTCGTCTTTGTTTACAGCTGCAAAAGATCACCAAAAAGAATAAATATGACACAGAAATCTGAAACAAGATAATTAGAGAGGCATGATATGAACTATGAAGAAATCATTACTCTTTTGCTCAGCTAAGCGTCCTTGTTGAATAACCAAAGCATCAAGTGCCAGCTTCTTATAAGCTCTTTCAATGACCTTCTCCTCTATCGTGTACTGTTATCGACAATTAAAATAATTTTTTTACAAGATCAGTGAACGAGCATTTCAGCATCATCCAATCAGATGCGAGAAAAAGATATTTGAGAACCTCAGTGCAGAAGCGGAACACTTGCACTTCTTTCTTCTGCCCTATCCTGTGAGCCCGATCCTGAGCTTGCAAATCTACTTGAGGATTCCTGCATAAAAGTCGCATACACACAAGAGTGAACATCATTTTCAAAAATGAAAATACCAAAATTAATAATGTAACAATATTCTTCCGTCTCACCAGTCACTATCATAAAGAATGACTATATCTGCTGTAGCAAGGTTGATACCAAGGCCACCAGCTCTAGTTGATAGTAGAAAGACAAACTTTTCACTTCCTGGCTTATTGAAGGCCTCAATGGAAGCATCACGATCTTCACCACCAGTGTTTCCATCGATACGACAGTACAGGTATCCACGATACATCAAGTAATCTTCAAGAATGTCCAGCAGTCTTGTCATCTATAAGATTACACCAGATGAGAGTATGCTCACCATAAATTCTATTTAAATAACTTTAGTGTATGTAATTACAAGATCTCAATATATTATAATCCGACAAGAGATACCTAGCTAAACAAAGCAAATTCCGGCTGATTTACTCATATAATGGCTCTGTTTCGGTTACATTTCATGAACAGCAGGTCGAGTGGGCCAAATTAATTTAAGTAAGAAGAGAACAAGTCAATAGTTATCAAGCATATTTTTATTGCGTATAACAAGACCAGCAGACTCATGCAAAGCAGCAGACAATTATTCTATTTCATTTCGATTATATGAGCAATTTAATGAAAACTCTAAATGTTGATAAATTCAGGCTAAAGGTTATTCAGGTTCATGAGTTCTAGCTATACATTTGTACATATTTTTAATACCTAAAGTCTAAATATTTATTATATGATCAATGTAGGTGATCTATTTGGAAGCAGTCTCTTTACCCACGAATAAGGGTATGACTGTCTACATCTTACCTCCCCCATAACTTGTTGAGACAAGATTGGATTCGGTTGTATTATACGATCAATTACTTAAAATATTGTTTTAGTAGAAATTCTTTTCATTCGATTTTTATTTGTATTTTATAGCTTATAAGTGAGAAAATATACTTCTTTTTTACCAAAGAAGGTGTATAATGATCTAATTGACTTCATCTAATGGTTTCTATTTGGTTTTATAAGAGGGGTAAATTAGTAACTTCAAATTGCTAAACCTAAAAGATTAAAACAATAGACTAAATGCTTGACAATATAGTATAGATAGATTGTAAGTTTGTAACAATATAATTGTGACAATCATTTATTAATAATAAAAGCTGTACATGAAAATTTGGTCACAAGCATTTCAGGTCAAGCCGACCAACTAATTTCAACCTGCATCAAAAAACTTTATCAGCTACAGCCCATTACCCGACCTAACAGAAATGCCCATTTCGCCACCTTTAGAAAATAATAATGAGAAAACATACAATGATATTTGCTGAAAGAGACTCAAGTATATCAATCGTGCATTCATGCTAAACCAATATTCATGACTCTAACGATAGGCTGAACATAAAACCATACAGAAGGAAAAACAGAAATGTTCATAAACCTGTGAGAATATTAAGACCCTTGAATCGCGCTCCTTCAACTTTGGAAGCAACTTATCTAGTAATACCATTTTGCCTGTAATCAAAGAACATTAATAGACAATGATGCAGAAAAAAGGTATCAGGTAAATGACAACACAGCACCAAGGGCAAATGATGAGTATAACGTAATAATGATGCAGAAAAATAAACATTCACCTGCACTTTCTACTAAATGCTCCCCAGTAGTATAAGGGGGGCCAGGTTCAGCTCCTTGAAACAGATATGGATGATTACAGCATTTCCGAAGCTGCATTGCAATATTCAACAAACGCTTTCGCTCACCACCAGCATTTACAACCTCAAGATCTTTCTGCAGCAAAGCCTTATAGAACTGTTTTTGCAACTGTGACATTCCAACTTTAAGAATGGTTTCTTTCTTAGGAGGTAAACCTTTCTCAACATCCGACTTTAACCTTCTAAGGAGGAAAGGCCGTAGAACCTTAAGATAAAGAAAAAGAAGAAAATAAGATGTATTTTTTTTCAACGCAAAAAAGATATTTAATACCCATCAATAGATAGAAATTTCTTAGAAAAATCCAGCCACCAAACATACCTTGTGAAGCTGCTGCACAACTTCCTCCTGATCATTTTCACCAGAAATTTGGAACCACTCATCAAAGGTTTCAGCAGAACTAAAAATCTCAGGTAGCAAAAAGTTCAACAGTGCCCAAAGCTCATGAAGGTTGTTCTGTGTAAGCAAAAGAATGCCCAAGAAATTATGTGCTATAATGAAATACAAACTAACATAAGATTTCAAACAGACAAAAATTAGTATCAGAAGCTAAAAGTTCAGACAGCCTGGTGGCTTTCATGACTCTCATATCCCAATACATGAAAACCAGGTTGATTTCCCATTATTGAGAAAGATATGAACAGTGTTGTAAAACTCCTTTTCCAAGGCCGAGTACTCCCCGAGTACTCGTGACAAGGTTGGTGACCTTGCCGAGTTGAGGTGAATCCGAGTACTGCAAAACTCGACCCCAACAATTTCACTACCCGCCCCGCCCCGTGAACACCCCTATTTTCTTTCTCCATCACTAATTTTTCTCAATTATTTATATTCAGTAGTGAATAACTATTCCTAAAAGTACGATATACATATTTTAGTGGTTGTTTATTAGTGAACAATACAATAGACGTTAAAAATAAAACATTTCTATTTAATCTCAGTCATATTCATTAGTGAACAACCAATAATTCTTTTATCTCTATTGTCTGTGTTCATTAATTAACAACGCATCAAGACAATTTGATAAACAAATGATACAAGCCTACAAGATTAACAAATGTTCAATGATGAACAAACCTTAAACAACCAAAAACATTTCATTTCTAATGATAAATGGTATTGTAAAAAAACAAAAAAAATCAAATAAATAAATTTGAAAACAAAAACAAAATGCTGAATGATAAACTTAATGAATCATAATTAACTTGAATTATACATAAAAAACAAATAAAACCCACGAGACCCCATATAAACTTTTGGTGGTTGTAGTAATGGTAAAGGTTATTGAGTGGTGAAAAAAACAAATAAAACCCACGAGACGTCGAGACCCCATATACACTTTCAGTGGTTGTTCTTCAATGATGAAAACGACGGTTGAATAAAATGGAGGAGAGCTAACCAACATTAGAATAGATAAAAAAATCCGGCGACCCTGTTTCGTACCTTCAAAAAATCCGGCGACCCAGTTTCGTACCTTCAAAAAATCCGGCGACCCAGTCTCCTACCTTCAAAAACTCCGGCGACTTTTAAATAGATATGTCCTTGGTGCCTCTCTCAAATCTGTCGACAAAAAGAACACAAGGAGAGCTAACCAACCAACCTCGACGACCAGTGATATCGCCGTACTGTGGATAAAATGGAGGAGGTAGGAGATTCGAACACCGATCAGAACGAGAACGGGAGCGGTGAAGCGGCGAACTCGCTTGCATTAGATGATGAGACATCAAACGGGATAGGGTAGGGGCCTTTCAAGACATAACGGTGCCGGCAATCATTGCCGGAAAAATCAAAGAGAAGAAGTGGGCGGCGGCTGGAAGAAGTGAGTGGCAGGAGCATATGTTGGGGGAAGGATTAGGGTTTGAGTG
>JAUEJL010125363.1:0-11602 GCA_032274825.1 Drosophyllum lusitanicum | reverse complement strand
AGTCTGTTTGCAAATCATGGCGTTCTTTAATCTCCGATCCTCGTTTTATCAAATATCATCTCACTTTATCAACCACCCATAATCACTATGCGCGTCGTCATCTACTAGTTTGCAGCAATGCGTCGTTTGTAAAAACTCTCAAATCTTGCCCTCTTTATAATGTGGTGTATGATATTCATAACACCATTAATCTCTTAGAGCTTGATCACCCATTGAAACACCTTGATCTATCGCGATCTTCAATCTGTGGTTCTTGCAATGGATTGATATGCCTACGCGCCTCTTTTTATATTGAGGATCAAGATTATGATAATGCAGTAACTCATCTGTTTATTTGGAACCCTACTACTCGAAAATCGATCCAATTTCCAGACCGCCCAAGTTCTGATGATACTGTGTGTTTGGTGTATGGTTTTGGTTACGATGAATCTTCTGATGATTACAAAGTTGTTGAAATCACTTCTCAAGATAGGCATGATTACCTAGTTATGATGTATTCATCAAAAAATGGTAACTGGAAGGAAATTGGTGGTTTCCCTCGTTGGATTTTGTTGAATGGTCGGGGTGTATTCTTAAATGGAGCTCTTCACTGGATTGCTAAGCAAGATTCAAGTGAAGGCTCGTGGATTATAGTTTCTTTGGATTTAGCAAAGGAGACTTATGGTGAAGTTTTGCTTCCTGATATTTTTGTCCAAAAGGCAGATAATGAAGTTGTTAGGGATTTCAAGTTGGGGATCTTAGGAGATTGTTTGTGTGTTATTTGTAACTATAATAGAGACTCGAGGTTATTTTATTCGGATGTATGGGTGATGAAGGTTTATGGTGTAAACGATTCTTGGTTTAAATTGGTTTCAATCCCGTATTATTCGGTATATGACTCTGCACCAGATGATTTGGATCATCTGTTTTTGGCGCCTTTGCATGTTTCAGATGATGGGAAAGTTCTGTTGCAACACCAGTCGAGGTTACTTGTGTTTGATTCAAAGGATGATTCTGCCTTCGAGGTTGAGGATTGCCGACGTTGTACTAATGCATGCACCTTTGTCGAGAGTTTGGTTTCACCATCAGGTCATGAAAACTTAATTTAGGGAAATGTTATGTTTCCTTGCTCATTTGGTGTTTCTAACTTTCTTTAATATGTTATGTTTCCCTGCAGGTAATAGTAACTTGTATTTCATGTAACAGTAAAATTTATATAATTTAGGGGTTGAACTTCCATCAAATCTATGTTTATTTTTAAGTCAAATGAGTACCTTGTGTTCCACCCACGCGTTGCGACGGGATTCTAGTATAGTATATGCAGATGCCAGATGTGTTTATAATAATTGCTTGGAAACTACAGTTGGTCTGAAATATATGAAATTAGAATTACTTTACTTCATGCACAAGTCATTCACCTTACCTGAGAGTAAGCGTATAACAACAAAACATCGAGTATTGTTATCTATGGATCCTAACTGCATACAGAATGAGAGTTATATCCTCGACACCATTACAATGCCGCTCCATATGAACTTGAGCAACTAAATTATAAATTAGATTACAAGAAAAGTGAGGCCATGTTTTTTATGCATTTACATCTTAGGTAGTTAAAAATATTACAACACTTTCATTTTTCATTTTTTTATGCGACTTTGCTAAATTAAGAAAATGTAGAGGTAGTTGAGGGTGAATCTCACCCATTTTGACAATGAGTCTATTTAAATCTACTTCAAATTTTGGTTCATTAGTTTGGCTAGTGTGTTGGAAATTAAAGTAACAAACACAAGATAATCAATCAAATATTCCCTTATTTCTGAGAAATTACCACACTGATTTGCCACTGTATCGATACATAGATATAAAAGTGGTGGCCAGAGGTTTTCCGGCGGTTGTGGGTTTCATAATTATTCTACTTTACATAAAATCTACTAAATACAAATAATAATACTTTATGTTTAGTTTAATATCTAATACTCCTCCTTAAACTAATCATAGTTTAAGTAAGGTCTTCTATTCTTCAAGACTTGTCTATATTTTCTTCAAAACTTGATGCTCCGGAATCCATCATTCCTTCGGTTTCTATGGGTGGTTCGGGATTATTCGTTTGTTTCTTCTTCCTTCCAATTTTCAGCTTCTTCTTCTTGAGCGAGAAATTCTTTCTTTCTTGTTTGCAAGCCGAATCAAACCAATTGCCTTCTGACAGTCCCTTGGTTCTTTTTTCACTAGACAAACTTCTGAATTCTCCTGTTTTGCTGAACGAATCAAACCAACTACCTCTGACCGTCCCCTGGTTCTTTTTTCACCGAAAAAAAACAAAAATAAACTGATTTTTCTTGTTTGCGAGATAAATCAAACCAACTGCTTTGAACAATGTCCCGGTTCTTTTTTTACCGAACAAACTATTGACTTCTTCTGTTTTGCGAGGCGAATCAAACCAACTGCCTATAACAGTCCCCTGGTTCTTTTTCTACCAGACAAACTACTGTCTTCTTCTGTTTTGCGGGGCGAATCAAACCAACTGCCTCTTAACAGTCCCCTGGTACTTTTTTCACCAGACACACTATTGTCTTCTTTTAGGGTGAATCAAACCAACTGTTTTCGACAGTCTACTAGTTCTTTTTTCAACCAGGCAAAACTATTGTCTTCATCTGGGATAAATCAAACCAACTGTTTCTGATAGTGTACTAGTTCTTTTTTCAACCTAGCAAAACAACTTTCTAATTTTCTTTTCTTTTCAAAAAACTTATAAATTTATCAATTTCATAAAAAAACTTACTAATAAACACAAAAACTTTAATACTTTATTAATTTATAAAATTAAATAATAAGAAATTTTATTTTTTAACTAAAGGGCTGTTTGTTAAAACAAAATGATTAAACACCGAATGATTCTGTGGTCTGAATAATTCAAATGCTCTAAATGAATCTGCTTTGAATGTGACATGTTGTTTGATAAAGGTTCTGAATGAACAATCTGAATGATGCAAATTATCATTTTAACCTTAATAGTGATATATTATATTATAAGATATGATATGGTATGAATGTTTAACAAGGCAACGTGCGAAAGAATAAGTATTGGGGTAAAATATTTGGTGCTTAATGATTCAGAATGCAATTTAAGATAGAATGATTCAACAGCAGTATGCTGAATCATTCAGCACAGTCTTCATTCAGAGGCAGCTATCAAACATGCTGAATGTTGAATGATTCAGCATTCAACGTTAAATGGTTCCATTAAGCAACAAACAACCCTTAAAACAAATATGTTTTTTTTCGGTTTTTTTTCTTATACTAAAAGGATTTAAAAAAACAAAACAATACATAAACCTTAAATAAAATCCTTTTTAAGAAAAACTAGGGTTTCTTGGAGCCGCCCCCTCTTTTCTTTTCTTTGCGTCGTTCCTCTTTTCAAGACACAAGTCTCTCGTTGTTGTTTTCTTCAGTTCCTTCAATGATGAAGAAAAGGCGAGAACCTTCTCTGGTCGGCGATTTGTACTCTGTGGTTGTCCCTTGCCGGATTTGGGACTGATATTATGCTTCGGAATGGTAGTATGCGTCTGCCTCAGATTTTTGATCTTCTTCTGGTCGTCTTCTCCGATCAAAGGTAAGTCCCTTTTCAGATGGGTGCCGGTAGGTGGTAGTTTCTTTCTAGATTTCGGCCGCCACTGGGTATCCCCTTTGATTCCAATCGAAACCCCAAATGAGATCTTCGATGGGTGTTACTTTATTTCCAAATGTTGGAAATCAAAGTATCAAACACAAGATAATCAATTAAAGGTTCCTTTATTTCTGAGAAATTACCACACTAATTTGCCACTGTATCAATACATATATATATAGGTGGTGGCCAGCAGTTTTCCGACGGTTGTGGGGTTTCATAATCATCCTTCTTTACATAAAATCTACTAAATACAAATAATAATACTTTATGTTTATTTTAATATCTAATATAGTGTGAACATGTTTCGGCATTTTACCTCCTTAATGGTTTGTGATTTTGTGTACTGTATTCAAGCAATAGTGTGACAATATTTTGTGCTGCGAATCTGTAGCGTTGTAAACATAAGTTAGCTTTTGTCATGTGTCTATGATTAGGGATAATAAGGGGATAGATAAAGGAATTTACTCTTTTTCCATAGCATGAGCTTGATCAGTTTCAGGATTAATGTGTATGTGTGCAACTGCGGTGGTGGTCAATTGCAATTATTCTTTTGTAAAAGAAATTTAGATGGGAATTAGAATAGTCATGGCATTAAAGTATTTTGACTATGATTT
The DNA here is from genome assembly GCA_032274825.1 of Drosophyllum lusitanicum. NCBI lineage: Eukaryota > Viridiplantae > Streptophyta > Magnoliopsida > Caryophyllales > Drosophyllaceae > Drosophyllum > Drosophyllum lusitanicum. Next base: position 7,342 of record JAUEJL010125363.1, on the reverse strand, counting down.
TAACAATTTTTATAATTATTTGTCTTTCATACTATGGTATTCGGTTACTTTCATTGAGGTCATGGTAGCAATGACGAGAGGCGGTAAACTTATGGATGCTTCTTTGTTAAACATGCTTGTTGTGTCGTCCAAGGTCGACTCAGTGGTATTTCCACTCTATGGAGGGTAAAAGGATATTTGACAGGATGAAACTGGCATGTATAATGTTTGAAGTTGAGAGGAAGCAAGTACCTTAGGTCTTCTAGTCTTATTTTCAACATCGGCTCTCCTTTACGACCGATGGCGTTTGCGATGTTCTCAATCTTCACAAGGTAGTCTAAAATCAAATGTGAATAACATGGGATCATATAGTATTATGAATTAATTAGCATATACACCATACATGTTAGCATGCATGCTTATTCAATATGTGGGTGAGTTGATCATATAGGATGAAATTGAAGTAGTGAATGGTAAAGTCAAGCATTTCTTCAAACTTTGTTGCTCTTCCAAGTCTGATGTTTGTTTGATGCAGAATGACCATGAATGTTCGAGTCCTTTCGCATATGTAGTTGGTAAACCGGTAGCATGCTTCAAGTTTCATTACAGAGTCGAAATAATTTTTATCATTTATGCTAGAACATGTCAGAATCGCGTCACCCTACAAAGAAATTTTATTAAAACATATATATACCTATATATATATATAATATAGGAGCATAATCGGAAAGGATATATTGCTATAGTATCTTATCTTATCTTACTCTATATTAAAGTAAAAAAATTTCAAACTCGCCTTTCCTTTATTATCTCTAATTCAACCAATTAAAACACTTAATTTCATCTCAATTTTGAGTCTTTATGCAATTTAACACCTAATTTTGACTTTAGCGTTATTAATGAATTTTACTTCATGCGTGTTTGTATAAATTATGAGGGGCTATATAAAATATATAGAGACCGTTTGAATAAATATAATTATTTGTTTATGATCGACTCAGTTTTATCTACGTTTTGATGTAAATTTTACCATAATTTAACACAAATTTTAAAAAATATTACTTTTTCAATTTTTATTAGTGAAAAAAAGTCTATTTCCCATTGAATAGTGAGTTACAATATTTGAATTTATGTAAATCGAAACATAATAACACTTAATCTTTTCTAAATAGGTTTTTTTCTCATATTCTTTATAGAACTCTAGACCACCGAACATATTTATGGTTAATTTTTATGTTTATGAATCACTAAATCAACAATCCATTTCTATGAGATATTTTTGATTTAGGTTATACGAGAATATCTATCTACAAACCAATTAATGATGTATAATCCTTTTTTATAACGTAATTTATGTTTATGAATCCATAAATTAGTTATCTTTTTTTTGACATAATCATACAACCTTAAATTTTTGATTTGTTTTACGGTGTCAAAGATTTCACAATAAATTATTGATTAAATTGACATAAAATAATTTTATGAGTGTCATAACATTCATAACATGGGTAATTGGTATATATGTTTTCAGCCCATAATAGGCCATGTATCCCTCACGGCTCACAAGTCACGGGGAAATGAAATTTCAAAGTTCATCATTGGAAAACCTAAATACAATACGGCCAATCGATCTTTGGAATAGGAAAACGGAAATGCAGATCGCCTCTTAACTCTCGTCTTCACGTTGCTGTTCATCGAGTTGTTTATCAGACTCACATAATTGTTTCTGTTAACCCGTAATCGCAATGTCATCAATTGGGATTTGTAGTTTGTTCATTGTTGATTGATACATACTTGCTGATTGATGATGATTGATCGACTGTAAGTTGTTTCTTTCATTCTCTAGTCTCCACTAGTGATTGATCGACATAAAGTAATTATATGAGTGTGATAACATTCATAACATGGGTAATTGGTATATATGTTTTCAGCCCATTTGTAAGATTATAATAGGCCATGTATCCCTCACGGCTCTCAAGTCACGGGGAAATGAAATTTCAAAGTTCATCATTGGAAAACCTAAATACAATACGGCGGAAAGGCAGATCGCCTCTTAACTTCTCGTCTTCACGTTGCTGTTTCTCAGAATCACGTAATTGTTTCTGTTAACCCGGAATCGCAATGTCGTCAATTGGGATTTGTAGTTTGTTCATTGTTGATTGATACATACTTGCTGATTGATAGATGATGATTGATCGACTGTAAGTTGTTTCTTTCATTCTCTAGTCTCCACTAGTGGTTGTCGATTAAGTTTATATACGAGTCAATGAATCATGAATTATCTTTGGTTTTTCTACTTTTGTTATTATCTTTGGTTACTGATATATCTGTATTAACATTGTATATGGCAACTTTGTGATTTTGACTTTTTTTTTTTGATGATTTTCTGCTATATGTTTACCGATTTCTTGCCGGAAACAAGTTCTTTGAGTTAAAAGTTCCAATTGAGTCAGTTTGTAGTGTTCTTGATTCCTGTTTCGGGTGTGTGTGTTTTCAGGTGCGATTTCCCAATTATGCTTCTGCAAGTTTAAGGTGCGATTTTCTATTACATGTTAATTGTGCGATTTTTTACTACATGTTAATTGCTGTGAAATTATTACACTTTTTAGAAGATTGATATCAATTTTAGAATATGATCATGTTTGTGGCTAGTGACAACTTGAGTTAGTGTGTTTGCTGTACAAATTTTCATTGCTTGTTTATCTGTAACTTGTGCAGTGTGAAATGTAAAATCAAGTGTATGACATTTGATGATTTAAATGAATAAAGTGACTCTTAAAAAAAGAGGATTGATATCTATATGGTTTTGTTCAAACAACATAACTTTCATAAATAGATAAATGTCCAGACTAGAGTTGTAAACAAACAGATAAACGAGCGAATATTTGTGTTCATGTTTGTTTGCTTAACTGTAGTGGAACATAAACGAACACAAACGAATGAACACATATACAAATATAATACAAAACTAACATTATTAAATATAAACAGACACTAACTACCTATATATGTGTGTGTGTGTGAGAGAGAGAGACATATATATACACACACACACACATACATACATATAAACGAACGTTCACGAACATAAATGAACGAACAAGGGTTTTTGTTTGTGTTCGTTCATTTAACTTAACGAACAAATATTTTTGGTCGTGTTCGTATTAAACGAACTTTCCATCAAACAGTTCACGAACCGTTCACCGAACGTTCGGTTAATTTACAACCCTAGTCCAGACCCAAAAACATGGTTTGTTAATACACTTTGACACAAGTATTGCCTAAAGCAAAACAATTAAGTATTGACCCATTGGAGGAAACTTTGAATAATTTGCACAATGTCCCTGGACAATCTTCAAAAAACAAAAAGGAGCATAACCTCTGTCTTCAAAATAACATTCCTTGAGTATTTGACATCTAAAATCTATATATGGTTATTAAAAGACTAATATCCAATTATGTGTAAAAGAACTATTTTCGTCATTTGAATATGTCCGAAGAATTTGCCCTTTTTTTAACAATTTAATGGATTTAGTATATGCATCAAGATGGTTATTGGCTTTTATTTTGATGTTCGACAAAATTCGTATTTTAACCTATAATTACAACCTAAACATCAACACATGAAAAATCAAACAATATACCAACCTTTTAGTCGGTTGCGTCGCGGTGTGAGCATAGTCCGAACATCTTGTTTTTTATTAACTTAAAATCATCAAAAATCTTCATTTAAGCTTGAATTATCATCATGAAATAGTTAATCCATGTTCCTCTAGTGATAAGATCACCAATTCATCCATAAAATAGCCCATGCAATTCAAATCTAAACTTTAATCAAGTTTTCTCTCTCTAGAATTGAATATATGAACAAAGATGAGCTTCTTACCTTAAATTTAGATGATAATCACTTGTTTTCTTGATAATTGAAGCGGAAATCCTTGTAGTTTGATGATAATCTTCACATGCAAGCTTCAAATCCTTGATTAATCCTTGAAATTGCACTTTCTCTCTCTAGATTCTCTCGCACCAAGAACACACATAGTGTGTGAAATTCCAGATCTGTAGATGATGCTAAATGGTCTCCAATCTTGATTGTGATCTTGAATATGAGCTTAAGCTTGCTTAATTGCCCATTTCTCTCTCTAGATAATTAGTGTTTCTATCGCTACTCTCTCTCTAACCTTCACACACACATTCTCCAACACACACTAGTGTATGTTTTAGATGAAATTGACCTTGTATAGGAAGCTTAGATGTGTGAGGACTAATACTACTTATCCATTTACGTACTAACTATTTTTAGTAACTTCAAGATTTGTCCCATTTTCTTTTATTATCACTAATTTGACTTAAATGGTCAACCCTTAACACTTTATATCTTAATACTCTATTTCTTTTATGACTAAAATATTCTTTCAAAATCCGGGTGTCACAGTTTGTGTATGTATTGATAAACTATGTTTGAATGAAATAAAAACTTTTGATTGTGCAATTTATAGTAATTAATAGATGTTTATCATCTAGGGCAATGCATAAATATAAGGGAACAAACAACCATGAGGATTGAGGTAGACTACACACTAAACACACAATTTATAAAGAAGAATTGAAATTTGAAAAACTTAACGACAATGTAATGGCTGCTTATATGAGCTAGAAAAACTTAAGCTCTTCACTAGGCTATTTAGAATTTTGGATATTAAATGTGTTTGAAAAAATTATGGTGTATGCATGCTATTGAGAATCAATATTTAGATAATTAACTTAGAGATAATACAATACATTTTTCTAAAATTACATTTCCACCCTTTTGATGGGTTACAAGAAATAAGGAAATCAACTTAGAGATAATAAAATCGTATTGTCCTCCACAAAAAAAAGGACGAAGTTTTGTGTTCATCTCTTTATAGGCAGTCAATCAATTATTTTGACATCTAATTGTTATTGTGGTAATAGTTAAGTAACAAGTCAAAAGTGTCATGTGTGTTCAATGCACTCAGCGTCAGCATATGGTCGTACACACGAGACTCCACTCCAACGTCCTCAAGTACTCAGCTTCAATTTTGATCACTCGCCTCTAGCATCCAGTAAAGAGTCAAAAAGATAAAAGATTATAGTGTGAATCAAAGTGGGTATGGTTAAGTTGGTTTTTAAAACGCAATATCATGCACCTTTTATTTGATTAGTAGTTTTATAATTTACTGGTTAAACTCGTCATTAGCAAACACAGGACGTATGGACCCAATCTCCAAACCAAACACTAGTCAGCCCCAAACCAAAAACTAGGCAAAGAAAAACATATCGTAACACAAAATCAAAGTTGTAATTATGTTTATTTTGAACTTTTTGGCTAATTATTTGGGAAAATTGGTTGCCTTAATTGGGCAAAATTAAACGGGGGAAAAGAAAAGAAAATATTTTAAAGATCAATACATATTTTTGTACTAGCTTAGTTTAAAATGTCATTAGTATAATGATATACTAGTAGCCAAGATATTCAAAGGGAGTTGGAAAAAAAATGAACCCTCTACTAACAATGGTTCATAGGTCATCCATGTAATATAAGACTGTTTTTGCAATGATTCAAAATAATAATGATAGTTATAAGTGTGGTATTAATGATGTTGTGCTTCTTGTATTTGTACAACATGTTGGAAAAACTTATATATTCACTTTTTCAATAAACATTATAATTACATTGAGTAGCTAAAGGTATAAACTTTGTTAAATGGTAATTTAAATAAATGAGATTTAAATAAATGAGTTATGTAATTTAAGAAAAGTAGAAGGACTAAAATGCATTACTTAAAATTTGAGATACTAAGATGCATTTTCAAACTTCTTTGGACCTCATCAATTAAAAGAAATAAAATAGTTTATATAGTATTATAGTCGTGAGTCATCTTGGAAGTATCGTACCACCTGGCACTTCTACTTTATTTAACCGATTAAAGTTTTAATAATAAAAAATTATTAACATACCTCTCAAATAACCTTAAATAGTGCTATACCCGTACGTTGTACGTGTCGGAGTTTTTAACACAGCTTGATCCAAAAACACGTGTGTCACTATTAATGGTCAATGTTTTAAATGTATCCAAAGTACAAATGTGCATAAAAAAACTAAAATAGTTAAATATCCAAAGACGTTACATAAATAACGTACAAGAAAATATAAAGTTCTTAATTTATTCTAAATAATAAAACTATCGTAACATCTTGTAATTAATTTTGGCCGCCTCCGGGATCGGTGGTTGAAAAATGATCTCCTTTAATTCCATTGCAATCAAAATGTTACCGGTGGGAGTGTAATTGTGATTAATTTATAGACTTGCATGGTTACATTGATTAGTTTTTGGTTTGACTTTGTCAAAATTTGAATATCTCTTTTATGTTGGAAGTTTGTTGAAAGTTTGAATGTTAGTCGATAGTGGATACGTAGACTGCGAGGCAGATAAATATTTTATGTTGGAAGTTTGTTATAATTTTGAATATAAGTGGATACGTAGACTGCCTGGTTTGTTGAAATTTCAGAAAATATTTTATGTTGGAAGTTTGTTATAATTTTGAATATCAGTGGATACGTAGACTGCCTGGTTTGTTGAAAATTTGAATATCTCACGGGATACTTAGCTGATAAATTTGATTTAGTTAACCGATTGTCGGGTCACATTTCCATGTCACCAATGACATGGCATTTAATTGCCGACAGAACAGACTTTCTCTCTGCTCTATCAACAAAATATATATATATATATATATATCATAATCATACACTCTCTCTCCTACTTTACACACTCTACCAATAAACACTCTATTTCATAATTACAAACTTTCCCACCGCGTAAAATAAAGAAAATATTTGTTTTTTTGTTTTTTAAAATTTGTTTTAAAAATACATAAAAAATTTAATGGAAAAAAAGACAGAGAAATGAAAGAGCATGTTACATCGTAGAAACTATCTGTGGAATACTATATCTCTATATTTCATTAAACGATATGTTATTGGGTAGAAACTATTTTCATCTATATCATTACGAGGATACTGTGCTAGTGTGTATATATGTGTGTGTATATATAGGGAAGGTTTATTTGAGAACCATTTTTATTGCGAGAAAACGCGAGAACCAATCTTAGCCTTTCATTTTGGATAATGGAATTCATGGATGAAGAGCGTGGGGGGATTGGGTGTGGCAAGGTGTTAGGATCGGGACACCCCAAAACAAGCGTTAGAATATAATGCGGATAACGAACAAGACAAGTCATGACACAAAGATATGACGTGATTCGGTCGTCGGGGTCACGACCTACGTCCACGGGCAGGAACCAGAGACTTCTTTATTAACTTGAGTGTTTGATGTGT
>JAUEJL010125352.1:0-11603 GCA_032274825.1 Drosophyllum lusitanicum | reverse complement strand
TTATTCCCCTATATATATATATATATATATATATATATATAGAGAGAGAGAGAGAGAGAGAGAGAGAGAGTGAAAAGATAATTTGAGAACCGTTTTTATTGCGAGTACCAATCGTAACAATAATTAATGCTCATTAATAAGGGTATTTTAGTCTTTTATATAATTTCCAACCATGAATTGCGTCTGGGTGAGTTATCATTAAAGATCGAGACTTGATTTTTCCGAAATACCATTCATTAACGCATAATTAATGAGCAGTCATTTTTATTGGCCAGTGATTTATTTTAATCAAGTGCCAAGATTAGTTCTCACGATATTCGTAATAAAAACGGTTCTCAAATGAACCATCTATATATATATATATATATATATATATATATATACACATATTCTATGGTTCATTGTTGGTTCCTTGTAGAATGCTTTCATACATTTAGGTGTTCAATGTTAAAACAAATGGTCACAAGGAATAGAAAAGAAAAGTATAAAATTATAACAAATTATCTCCGTAATCCAATCTTGAACCCAATGTCTTGGGCTCCTTTTAAACCATTTTTGCTGGTGTAGCCGGCAACTATTTAAGGTTTTATTTTTTTAACAATGAGGATTAGATAATTAGGCGTAGGTCATATCTACGACCCAAATTAAGGTTACTTGTGGACCAACGCGAAGTTTACTTACCGATCCAGCCTTTATGTAATATCTGGAGTATATTATGAAGTGATGACTTCGGTGCACTATTGAGAAGTACAAAAGGTATTACCCACATCATCTTCTATAAAAGAACATTCACCCACGCTAGGTTACCTCTCTTCTCCTCTATTACTTTCTCTACACACACTCTCTCTCTAAATATATTTACTTTTAATACATTATTAAATCTGATATATACATAAATGAGTACTAACTTGACCCTCGGAGGGTGGATCGGGGCATCCGAGTGGATCCGGAGCTTAAGTCTCGGATCCCCTTGTAAAGGATTTTTTTTAATGTTTGTAACATACGATTCAAGTTTGGGTCTTGAGGACGGTGAAGAACAGCCCAACACAAACATCCAAATTAACTCGGTGGATTGATATAGCAACATATTATAATGGGCATCAATGATCACCAAGTCATGGGGTTCCATTAATATTTTGTATTTTACAAAGTCAATCTTGTATTTTACAAAGTCATGGATATTATTTCATTCTTCTATAATTTTAACTAGTAAATAATTTGGTTTTAAACTATAAAATATGAATGAGTATGTGGCCCAATAGATCGAAAAACTGATGAATCAAACAAAACCAGACTGGGTCTGGCCAGTTCCGTCATCGGGTCCTTCTTTTTATAGAATTCTGGTTTATGTTCAAATCGGGTTTTTTGTCTGGTCCGATTTGGTTTGATACAATGTATAACGCAACTAATAGACTAAAATACGATGAATCGAACCACACCGGTCGGTCTGGTTTGGTTTTTGGATCGATCTCACTCCTAACAAGAAAAACAGGCATATAAAGGAATTTCTCATAGACAAAATTCCTTAGGAAGTTTTCAATTGATTTCCTACGGACTTGAGTTAGAAAGCAAATTTTCAACATATTTTCCACGGAATATGATTTTTCAATAAAAATGGTTTTCCCGTAAAGCTTTTATTCACTGTCGATTCCAAGAAAAACATCATTTTCCCACATATTTTCTAGTGATATGTCCGACATAAAAGATGGTGTTGTATTGTAGTGTTATTAAACTGATAATTTGGGTAAATCTCAAAAGGATTGACGACTAGTATATATTTTAATTTCAGTTAAACGAGATTTTTCTTAACCCGCGCGTTGGGACGGGTTTATAATGATCGCATATATAATATGAATTGCTAAGGGTGAAGTTTCTACGATATATATAAAATTTATAAAATCAATTATTACCTAGTATGTTTGAATAAATATTAACTGTAGTACATTAAACACAAAAGTAGCGAGTTTTAGGTTAGAGTGCTATTTTATCCACCTACTTTATTGTTCTAAAAACTTAATGTTTGACATATATAATACACTAATTTTCTTTAATCATCTTATCCCTTGATTTTGACATATACTATTAATTAGCTCAGTGTTGTAAAAATCGGTCTAGACTACTAATTAATCGGCACCTAGTAAAAGATAGAAAAACTTTAAACAAAATTTAAAATAGAGGCTAAGGCCCGCGGGGTTGATGTGGAAGTGATGGGTTTGGAAGGCAAAATAAAAATAAGAAAGCAAAATACAACTCCTCTTTGTTTCCATATTCAGAAAACATTATTATATATTGTAATTAGAAGCATAAAAACACTGTTCATTCTTCCTTGTAATTGTTATATTATATAATGTGCTCTTTCTGTATCTACAAGAATTATTCAATCTTTAATTTAACGTGTTTATATATTAGGGTTTACTTCTCCTAAATGTTAATGTGTGTATCTATCTTCTAAAAATATTGTTGTGTATTAAACTTTTAATTTGATGTTATTGTACGTATTTTGATTACATAAAAAAAACAAAAAAAAGTCTAAGTTTAATTAGTACATACAATAGGAAGTTCAATACATATAATAACACATTTTTTGAAAGTTTGATACACACAATCACATTTTTGAAAGGTGGATAAACACATTAACATGTAGGATATACTTTAATACATTTTATAGAAGTAAACCATATATATTATACGTATTTTAAAAGGGTTGTGCATTAATCCTAATTTTAAAAGTGAAAACAATTTCCTGTACCTAAAAAAAAGAAAAAAGAAAAAAAGAAAAAAGAAAAAAAGAAAAGCTTCACTCTGTACCACAATGCTTCTTTTTATAGCCATCTCCAATAATATTTCTAATGACTTCTGCAATTGCACCTAAAGTTTACATGCTTATGCAACACTAAATAATCATCCAAAAATTATCATTAACATGTGACGTAAGTTTGACCAACCTTGTGCATTTTGAGCAAGTGCAATGAGTGTTCGCGTCGTGCCTTTGGCACTTTAGGAGCAATTTACAACTTTGCGCCTACAACCATGGCCACTTGCTTCCATAGAAACCTGAGCTCTGTGCGCCTGCCAATTCAATTAGCAATTCTAAAGCATCTTGTGAAGCAATAGACGATTATCATCATCTTGTGCTTCCGGCTAATGGCGGAACTTGAACATCATTATCGGGAAGGGCAAAATGTAATAATTTTATTTTAGAAGGGCCCACCCTTAAATTTCTTTTAATATACAAATATTTTATTATATAAATTATAGAAAAATATTAAATGAACGAAAAATTTAGGAGGGGCCACAGCCCTCCCCTCCCCTGCTTCTAGCAGCTGCATTCTCTCTAGCTTCCATGGTTCCAACTAGAGTTGTACTAAGAAGGTACCACATACAAGTTAGAAAGGTAGAGAAGTAAATTGACAATTGATACGAATGCTCATTGGGGTCAGGTGTACCGACACAGGAAATAACGGGCTGGGGAATCATTAACGACAACTACGGGGGGCTGAGTGTTAATTATAATAATTAAGGTTTAATTATGTCATTATCAGTATTTTATTAGGGCAACGGCTTTTATTAGGGGCCGGCCACCCCATTGTTACGTACGTTGTTTTTGGTTGCTACGCATCGACTTTGGAGACCCCTGGTTCTCGAAATCCAGGTTTACCATTCAAGCATTCGACTTCCTTTGAGTTTTGCCGGAGTCATACCTTTGCCAATTTGATTCGTATCAACAATATAATCACAAGACCCACTTCGAAGAGCACAAATCCATTAGTGGAATGATGCAAATTGAAATGAAGTTACCAATCTTCATACAAAAGTGGATTGTAATAGACTCGGCTACAATTACCAACGAGATGATCAACAGTAAACATCCACCATCAATCAGGTCCTTCCCGACTTGGTTTTTCCTTCACCACCTACTGAATACACTCCGAGTCCGTCGGATGATCCTCCTTTGAAAACTTATCACCGACCTCCACGTCCCACCTTTCCCACTCAATGGTGCCACGAACCAATTCGAGCGGGCATAAGCAAACACTCAAATAGATGACCGAGGCGGAATTGGCTGATAAATGGGCCAGGGGCCTTTGTTTCCGATGTGACAGGAAGTTTGCACCAGGACATGGTGGCCTAGAAAGACGCTACATGTCCTTGTGGTTGACGTTGAGGTGGGCAACGTGAACAATGGAATGAGAAACTGGAGGAGCATGTGCATCTAAATATGGAGGAGATGTCAACCGAATCAACGTTGCATGCTCTGAAGGTAAGGGGACGGACGTAGTGGTTTTCATTGATAGCAGAGTGACTCAATTTTGTGTCACCGCGAGCTATGTGGGCAGACCAAAGCACAAGCCGGTGGTGGCATGGGACACCAGTCAATTATGTACGCGTAATGTAAATTTCGATTATTTTGAGGCGGTGCTACCACCCATTTCAAATCCTAGGTCCGGTGCTACCACCAATTTCAAATCCTGGATCCGCCTCGGCTATGTCACAGGGTAGTGACCTAGTGTTGTCTCTGCCTAGGGTACAAGTTGTCGATGGCTTTTATCCACTAGAGCTAGAAAGTACCAGAGCGATATATATTAGGAGTCTAAGTAGTTGAGGAAGCTTAGGATATAAGGAATCAACCGACTAGAATTGACAATGTCATTCGAGAACAGTGATGAAAGGGTAACGCTACATGGAGCTGAGGCTTAAGAGGATGGGTTGTCGGAGATAGCGGTAACTTGGGAGGCCTTTGAGCACATGGAGAGCAGATACTTGAAGCAGGGCCGGTCCAAACATATATGAGGCCCGGAGCGAAAATAAACAAAGAGCCCTCCATAAAATTAATAAAAATATAATAAAAATATATGAATAAACTTTACAAAAATCATTCCCCTAGTCATTCTTCTCGTTTATCTCCTACTTTATTATTTTGAAAGATTTAATCTTTGTTTAATCCATCGGTGGCGAAAGAAACCCGCCTGCAGCAGCGGGGTAGTAGTCGTCGTCGTTTCTAGATGCCCAAAATGTTGAAACTTCTACAAAAGAAGTTTTGTAGCCGCAGCCGGTGAAAGGTGTTACCGTGGAATACGAGAAGCAAAATGTTACCATATCGACGTCATTATAGGAAGAAACAGATTTTGTGGGTGAACTTCTTGAATTATAGAAGAAGCTTAACTGAAAGTTTGATTGTGCTTTTAGGAAGGTCAATAGCTACAACGAGGAAGAATGGTGAACAATAAGGGACAATGAACATATAAATTTTGAACGTTGCTTTGTTACTTTTAATGCACTTTTTTGTTTCTTTTTTATCTCATTTCTCCTTGACGATTGCACTACTGCAAAGCTTATTTTATCACAAAATAAATAAATAAATAAATACATACACACTTACATACATACATACACACGTACATACATAGGTTGATAAAAAAGGGCCCCTAGAATATTCCGTCCTGCTTGCCCATGCCTAGGGTCTGCCCTAACTTGAAGGCAAGGTGGATTTTTGGCACGGGGGTAATGATGTGAGTTGTGATGTAGTGGGGTCAGCAGGGCACCAAGCATTAGCGGTGCTGGAAGAATGGTTCGGGGTGGCTGTGCAGGACTGAACTCAAGGGACTGGAAGTGCAACATTCTTTTTTATTTTTTAATTATTATTTGCTTTTATTTTTTTAAATTCTTATATTGATGTCCTAGTATGATTAAAGGCTGGTTAAATAAGGTTTGCGCGAGCAAATGAATGAAACAACTTGTGATTAATGGAAGTTTGACATATGGAAATGACCCTAAATGAAAAGGACATGTCAAAATAGGAGGCCACCTATGGTTCCAGACACAATAATGCCGCAATTATCATGCAACTCTGGTTGAACCTGCTCTTCAGATCCAAAGAATTCCATTTCGCTGCTTAGCACTTCAATAAAAGCGACAAAAAAGCACTGCTTTATGGCGATTTCACTAATCGTAGTGCTTATCATATACATAAGCGCTGGTCTCTCGATTCACACCATTTAGCGCTTAAAACGCGCTTTTTAAACAAATGGAGTATATGTTAGATTTGATCAGAAAACATTCCCAGCATTCTGGCCAAATTGTGATAAAACTCACTATAAGATCGATACGATTACAAAAGGCATAAGCTCATGTTAACGAGTGGAAACAATCACCTTTTTAATAGCTATACACCTTATAATCGTTGTCTTAGATTGAAATTCGAGGTTGCAACATTCCTTTTCTTTTTAACTTTCTTTTTTTAGAGGGGGAGGAGGAGCGTTGAGGTTTTTGAATCTAAGTAGTGCTTAATCATCCAAATGGTTGGACACACGAAGCAAGCTTACCACCCAGCAATTATCTTATAAACATATGTAACAAATTGAGAACTGGAGTCAGAAGGACAGAAACCATACCAGAATTCCAGATCATTAGCAAATCTGAGCAATGCCATCACCACAATACTTTCCTTAGAATTGATGCAACTTCAATAATTAAATTGTCTCTCATGCCATATGGGAATCTGCATTTGAAAATTATATATAATCACTCAATTTTGTCACTTCAAGGAGGATGTACACAGAATGCACAGGTTTCACATCCTGGTTGCATCCGTGTCATATCAGCATCACAAGAACTTTTTAATCTAAAAAAACGTAATATGTATCTGCTTTCTCATGAAAAAATGACTTGGTAACAGTATTTGAGAATGAAAATAAATCCTAAAACATGTTTTAATTGAACTGGGAGTATCTAGAAAACAACAGTCAACAAAGAGTTAACATACAGTATTTCAATCATATAACATTTGCATAAAAAAGAAAACCAATTCCCTTCGGTCAAAATCTAAAGAGCAAATGTTGCAGCCAGATTCTCATGCTAGCAAACATCCGGGCATTCTCAAAAATTATAAGTTGTTTGATTTCAGTCTCAACAGTAACTTTAAGAGTCAAATGAGTCAATGACCAATAAGTACTGATTTACGAAATTAAATGAAAGGATAGGTGAAAGCTTTGATTGAATTGAAAGATAGGAAAATCAGAGAAGCTCCATCGATGGAAAGACAATGCCTCACTCCTCTCTCCTGCCCCTCTAAAAATACATTATATTATATTCCTTCTAACAAATTAACTGACACATGCAATTCTCACCCTACACGTGCCTTAGGCCTTCTAGTATAAACCTTCCCAGCATTGGGCTAATCTGTAAGATAAGTGGGCTTAGTGTATGGGTCCTAAACAATGGCCACCCGTGAAGAATAGGCTTGTCCTCAAGCTCAAAATCAGGGTACTGAAGTTGAAAACCACGATTCTCAAGTCGATTCTTTCACTGTACCCGACTGCCACTAAAATTGAAGCATTGTTTAGCCATCTGAGGAAATTGTTCAACAAACACTTTACGGGAACAAGATGTTAAGTGGTATTCTCATTAAAACCCTCAACAAAGAATACATGCAAAATATATAGAATATAAACACCAGGCCATGGGCCGAAGCAATACAACAAGGCCTAAGGGGCCTGATCTACACAATAATACCCTAATACACCCCCGCAGTTGGAAGGGTAGACGGCAGACGAACATTAAAATGGTCACGGAACTCCGAGAAAAGAGTGAAAGGCAAGCCTTTCGTGAAAGTATCTGCAAACTGGGATGACGATGGAACGTGAAACACTCAAACTTCATCGGTAGCAACCTTATCCCGAACAAAGTGCAGGTCAATCTCAATGTGTTTTGTCCGTTGGTGTTGCACAGGGTTCAACGACATGTAGACGGCACTGACATTGTCACAGTAGACAATGGTACCAGAGGTAAGTGGGGTCCGGAGTTCTCAAAGTAAGTTACGCAGCCAACATGTTTCTGCCACCGAGTTAGCAATGGCACGATATTCAGCCTCCGCACTAGACCTTGAGATAGTGGGTTGTCGCTTAGATGACCAGGAAAGAAGATTATCCCCCAAGAAAACGCAATAGCCCGAGGTGGAACGTCTAGTAGAAGGGCATCCACCCCAATCTGCATCAGAATAAGCTACTAGACGGTCCGTAGATGAAGCGAATAGTTGAAGCCCAAAATCGAGAGTACCACGTATGTATCTGAGAATACGCTTAAGTGCTGTGAAGTGGGGTTCCCTCGGATCGTGCATATATAGACAAATCTGCTGAACTGCATAGGAGATGTCAGGCCTTGTGAAGGTGAGATATTGAAGAGCACCGACAAGGCTTCTATAAAGCGTTGGATCTTCTACCGGAGTACCTTCAGGACTAAGTTTCGCTTGAGTGTCAACCGGAGTGCGGCTTGACTTGCAATTCATCATGTTAGCACGCTCAAGAATTGAAGTGGCGTACTTTTGTTGAGACAAGAACATTCCACTTGAAGATCTCGTGACAGAGATACCCAGAAAGTAATTAAGAGATCCCAAGTCAGTCATAGAGAATTCCGAACATAGGGCAGTGATAATTCTGCGAAGAGTGCTCGAAGAAGATGCTGTTAGCAAAATATCATCGACATAAAGTAATAAGTAAGCCGTTGATTGCCCCTGATGATACACAAATAAAGAAGAATCTGCACGAGAACGCACAAAACCTAGTTGCATTGCAAATGTTGCGAATCGATGGTACCAGGCCCTGGGAGCTTGCTTAAGGCCATACAACGATTTTTTTAACCGGCAGACAAAATCCGGATGAGTAGAATCAACAAAACCCAACGGTTGATGCATGAAGACTAATTCCTGCAAAGAACCATTCAAGAAGGCATTTTTAACATCTAATTGGTGTACCGGCCATCTTCCGGAAACAACAAGACTGAGAACAGTCCGAATAGTGGCAGGTTTAACCACGGGACTAAAAGTCTCATCACAGTCTATTCCTGGTCTCTGACTTCTTCCATTCGCCACTAAGCGAGCCTTATACCTGTCTAGTTGACCATTAGATAGGAATTTATGTTTAAATAACCACATGGATCGGACTATATTCACATGAGATGGTCGGGGCACAAGTTCCCAAGTTCCATTTTTAATTAGAGCAGTATATTCATCAAACATTGCCTTTTTCCAGTGTGGATCATGAAGGGCCTGAATGTAGGATTTAGGGATAGGAGATAAAGTATCGGTGTGAAGGTTGAGGCGGCGGATAGGTTTAGAGATGCCAAGTTTGGAGCGTGTGGTCATGGAATGAGGTGGAGGGGGTGGAGGAGGTGGAGGGGAGGGCGAAGGAGTAGAAGTAGGAGAGGAATCTGTGGATGTAGAGTTAGTGGATGAGATATCAGGTGATAGCGGAGGTGATGGATGCACCCCCGTGGATGGAGGCTCGAAGGAAAGGAAGTGACGAGATATCGGAGATGGGTCGGTGAAGATATCGAGGAAAGAGTAAGAAGGTGAGTTGTGTGGAGATATGGAGCCGTAGGGAAAAGTAGACTCATTAAAAATGACTTGTCTGGAAATGATGATGCGATTAGATGAAATGTCAAGGCAACGGTATCCTTTGTGGTTTGACGGATAGCCGAGGAAAATACAAGGGGTGGAGCGGGGGGCTAGTTTGTGAGAGACCGTGAGGTGGGGGTAGCAGAGACACCCGAAGACCCGAAGATGGGAGTAAGTGGGTTTTCGGTTGTATAGCCGGGAGAAGGGGATGTCATTTTGTATGGAGGATGAGGGTAGAATATTTAACAAATGACAAGCCATATGAAGGGCTTCAACCCAGAAAGTAGGAGGAAGGTGAGCATGAAAAAGCAAAGAGCGTATAATATTATTTATAGTACGGATCATTCGTTCAGACTTCCCATTTTGTTGAGAAGTATGTGGACAGGAGAAACGAAATTGGATGCCGTGATTTGAGAAGAACGTGTGAAATTCCGTATTATTAAACTCACCCCCATTGTCACATTGAAAGGATTTAATCTGGCAATTAAACTGAGTTTTAACATAGGATTGAAAATGTAAAAACTTGCTATAGGAGTCAGATTTTCGTCTTAAGGGGTACACCCATAGAAAGTGTGTATAATGATCAAGAAATAGTATATAGTATTTAACGCCACTAATACTTGGAATGGGTGAAGTCCACAAATCGGAATGAATAAGTTCAAACATGGCATTCACAGTGATATTAGCATGAGTAAAAGGTAATCTAGTTTGTTTTCCCAATTGGCAAGCATTGCATAAAGAAGAGTTTTGTTTATTACAAGAAATAAAACCACCGGAAACTAAAAATTTTAAAACTGAATTGCCCGGGTGACCGAGACGTTGGTGCCAAACGGAAGCGCTGGAAGACAAGAGAGCAATTGAGTTGGAAAGCACGGGATAGAGGTCTCCGCTGCTATCACATCGGAGGAGAGTGTGATGAGTCTTCAAATCCTTCACAGAAAAACCGTTTTCATCAAACTCAATGGAACATTTATTATCACGAGTGAAGCGACGGACAGAAACTAAATTTTTAATCATGTTAGGGGAAACAAGAATATGATTAAGGTGTAAAGGTTTATATGGAGTGTTTATGGTGGAATGGCCGGTGCACGAGACAGGTAAACGAGATCCATCACCCACAATAATCGATGAATTACTAGTCGAATTAAAAACAGTACGAAGGTTACTGCGTCCGAAGTAATATGTGAGGTAGCACGGGTATCCATGTACCATCCGTTATCATGAGTATCACCAACGGAGAGGGTGTTAAAGGCTGCCTCTAAATCAGTTTCTTGAGCTCCATTAACAGGGGGAAACCACTACCATGGAGGAGTACCAAGAATAGAGGAGGAAGCATTGAATGCATGCTGATCACGAGATTGCACAGATCTATTTGAAGGTCCCAAGGAGGAGGAACCATGTCCACGACGCTGCTGTTGACTGCCATGATTGGGAAAGCTCGAAGGAGGGGGATACCCTCACCCATACGGCCATGGGAAAGAACCGAAAGGAGGTCGGTTTTGATGCCCATCGAAGTAGCTGTTGCTGCCATTTCTGCCTCCATTATTATTATGACGTCCTCGCCCACGGTTTGAACCTCTCCCACGAGAGTTATTAGGCGGCTTTTGATCAACCGAATACCAAGCAGTAGGGGATGAAGAGTTATCCCGATGAGAACCCGTGTGATGACGCTGCCGGGACAGCCGTTGTTCTTCTGCCAGGAGCATCGATCGAGCCTCTAGCAAGGTTGGAAGAGGAGATCGATGTCGAATAATTGAAGCAACATATTCGAACTTTTCAATTAATCCATTAACCATGTAAATAACAATGGTTTTCTCATCGACTGGCTTGTTGATGTTACGAAGCAGGTCAGCAATGGACTTGATCTTTTGAAAGTAGTCTGCTATTGTCATTTCTCCCAAAGTAATGTTTCGTAGGTCACTGTCGAGTTGGATAGCCCTTGAATCCTTGTTATCACGAAACAGATTCTCTAGACTTTCCCAAACTTCACGGGCTGTAACATTCTTTTTAAGAATGGTGGTTAGAATAGAGGGGGAGATGGTTCCATAAATCCAAAGTTTGACTAGAGAATCCATCTTTTTCCATTCGATGTCATCTTCACCTGAACTGACGATAGAGCCGTCTAAATAACCGAGTGTTAAATAATAATAATAATGTATAGTGTAGGGTACCGTTATGTAAATACTGTGTATTATTTATATTGGTGATGAAA
>JAUEJL010125341.1:0-11603 GCA_032274825.1 Drosophyllum lusitanicum | reverse complement strand
AGTTGTGACCGACCTTGCATTATAATATGTATATTCACTATAATAGATATTTAATTTAATAGGGATATGTATGATTTCATTATTTTAAACCATTTAATAATTTACAAATTTTATTTTTTTTCATAATTATTTTCTATATCCAAGTTAAATACTAATATTACTAGAAATATTTATAAACTTAGAACTTTTATTTAATTCACAAGGAAAGAACCCCACAAGCATGAGGTACAACTAGGTCCATTTCGGGATGTTACTAAACCGGATCCTTTGGTATTCACCACGTGTGTTTTTTTAGTTCGACTAAAAAAAATGTTATGCTTGTTTTTGTAGTTTATCATGTGTAGAAACTTAATCTAATGAACAGATTGTTCAAATAACAACAACATTGAGAATCAAAACCTTTTATCCACTTTATATGTAATTCAAAACCAATTTATTAACTGGAGCCAAGAATTTGTTTATATTCAGGAGTTGAGTTACCAGTACATTGCAAAGTAACTTGAAAACTCAATTGATTCAAAACCAAGAATTTGTTTATATTCGTCGTCCCTTAATCACACATGCGCGCGCACACACACACTCTCTCTCTATTTAAAGGTTCACGGAGGTATAAATCGTAGTTCTTTGAGAGGATTTCAGCGATTCAAAGAGAGTCTCGTAACTCCCAATCCAATTCAACCAAATGTAGACATCTAATCAAGGATTAGGGATTTAAGGCTACATTTTCTTACACCTAGTGTTTTTGAGTTTTATTTAATAACTAGGTTTTAAGTCCATGTAAACACGGGCTAGTGTACAAGATCTTCGATATATGAATATATATTTCTATGTATTGAGTAGGATAATGTTTGTTAGTCAAAAAGTGTATCGGTAGAAGGAGGCATTTCTTTCTGAAGTGTCTTGTTTTCTATGAGCAATTTGTTGGAAAAAATTGATAGGAATTTGCTATCCATTGTATATCATCATATGTGGTTGTTATGTATGTGAAATTGTAAATAGTAGAATTGTTACATTTGTAACTTATGTTTTTTTTTATGAAAACATGCTATTGGTTCATTAATGCATATGACAAGTTTTTTTTACTCATAGTTGTTTTGTTTACTGCTATAACTGGTTACATTAAATGTGAGCATATAGGTAAACGAAATTGTTAGTTTTATATACATGGATGTTAAGTTTCATCTGTTAACTATGATAGGTTGGTTAGTTTGAGGTTTCCATAATAATTAAAGACATTTTAATGCATATTGAAAATCTATTAAAATGTTGCAAAAAATACATGATTTTTTTGTTTTTTATAATTGTAATATTGGGTGATATGGGAAGTATAAAGATTCCAGTTTCTATATAAACATAATTTTCTTTAATAATTTTTTAATATTGGCTAGAAGTTTTAATTAGATGAAATTTGATCTTCTTCTGGTCAACAACAATATTCTACAAAATGGTTAGAATATTCACTTGTTACTTCAGAGAGTGAACATTCAAATGCATGTACATGGGCTTAGATTGTTAGGCTTAAATTAGATATAGTATGTTTGACATGTATTATACATCATGTTCTTTGTGTCTTTCTTTATAATTTCTTTTATATCATGGGAAAAAGTGATTTTGCTGAGAACGTGTTTTTATATCCTGCAAAATGTGTTTAATGTATGTGATAAATTTGTGTTTCATATTGTTGGTAATGTATAATACTATCTAGCAACGGGGTAAAAATGGATTTTAGGTTCACAAGCCTAAAATTTTCTTATGAAAACAAGGGTTTAAACCAAACGATTTTCTCTTTCAGATTTTGGTCTGCTCTAAAAGTCATTTGGTAAAGAAAGATCTTATTTGAATGATGATAATGTTTTGTTTAGTAATTTAATGAAGAAGAGAAGTTCAAATTGTTTCTCTATTTTGTAGATTCAACAACTTTTCTTTTACAACGAAGTATGAGTTGTAGAGGAAATGAAATTGCTGATTCTATCAAACATATACATATTGTTATGTGTAGTTTGTTTAATGTTTTGGATTTGTTTGTTGTGACTATTTTAAATTGTTCAGGTGATTTTGTTTTATCTTTTCTAAACGTTAATGTTGGAAATTGTAATTATCTTGATTTATTTTTAAACCATCTTATTTTGTAAATTGATGCTTAATACGAGTTCTTGTTTAACATTGTATTATATTAATATTATTGTGCTTTGTAACTGCATTTAGTTGATGTTTTTGGGATGCTTGGGTGAGAGTTTTTAAATGGTTTTTTTTATGTATATTCATAGATATATCTTTTTATCAAATTGTGATATATTTACGGACCATCTATTTAAGCAAATCCTAAAGTAAAATATTAGTTATCAATAGATATTATTTTGATAAAGTTTCATATGAATTTAAAATGTTTGCGCAGGATGCAAAACCCAATTATGGTATTCCATAGTAAATTCCTTCAAGTGTAAAATGAATATAGAAATTAATATAAGTATACAATTAGATAGACACATATACAAATAGGGAAGATGTACTAAACAGAGAAGTATGCATACAATAATTAAGCATTACCGGGGCGTTCCGTGGATTTTGAAGGCCCTGTGTGAAGTGAAAAAATGGGCCCTTTTTTACTATATATATACACACACATGTATAAGCAAAAAATTCACTAATGCTATGATATTTATTATATCAAAAACTAAAACTAAAGAAGGATAGCAAACTAGTTTATCTTATATAGTTATATGAATCGTGAAGTTCTCCTAGCATTAGTGAAAGCAAAATTATCAACTCTTCGTAATCAATACTCTTCAAGATATCATTCTCAAGAGCTATTATTGTCAATCCATTAAGTCTTTCTTGTGATATTTTGGACTGTAAGTAGGACTTTAAGAACTTAAGTTTTGAGAAACTTCTGCATATGCAACAGTTATTGGAATAGTCAACAAAACTTTATATGCAACAATTGCATCGGGAAAACAATCAACTTCTTTAAGGTAGTTTAAGACATCGTTCGGTCGGATAGTTTCCCGGGTAAAAAATGTGTCAAGAAACTTCAAATCCATATAAAGTTTATTTGTATCAAAATCGAATTGTTTATCATACTTAAGTGTGGATTCAAGACAACTACAACATGACTTAAGATCTTTGTCATCAAATTTTTTCAACCTTTTAGAAAACAAAAAACAAAATACTTTTTCATACTCTTTGTACTATTTAGATATGGTTTTAAGAGAAACACTAACTTGATCAATAATATATAAAAAATAATTAAATTGATAATTCTTTTGAGCTGAAAATAAGAAATCTTGATCACTTTAGTTCTCATCAAATTGTTTTTTTCAACAAACCTGACGCCTCTGAGGGAATACCGGATAATATTCATTTCAATGGAAAGCTCCTTAGCATCATCAATAGCCTAAGAAAACCATGTTCCACTGAACTCCTTGAAGTATTCAATTAACATATTCACTTCTTTAATATATTAATTAAAATATGGGCTTTCTAAAATCTTATTTTTTAAATTGTAGGCTTTTGAAAATTATCACACACACACACACACACACACACACACACATATATATATATATAAGTGAACCCCCTTTAAAACGTGGGCTCTGTGCGGCTGCACCTTCTACACTCCCTCAAAGACACCCTTGCTTTACTTAACTCTGATCTTAGAAGTCAAATACATTCATTTTTTTCTAAAATACTTTAGTAAACATCAAACTTGATCTAATAGTAGGCTAATGTCTCCGGAAAGAGGTTGAAGGTCATCTTTGAGCCCAATCATAAACCCATGTCAAACTCGAAATACTTCCGATTACCCCCGATAATGTATAGTTGGTTCCCTATTTTTTTAGTAGAAATGTGGGTCCACAATGAAATGTTGTTTCCACCCGAACATGTATATACAATAAGAACAAAAAAAAACTAAAAAGTACATCCATTGACAAAGTCTGAAGAAAATTCGGAAGAAGTTGGTGTGCGTGCTTTATTTAGCCATAAAAAGAAAGCAAAAATATAGATCATAAAGGCTATAAGCATGCTTTAGAGGAAGAAACATATAAGACAATGGAGGTGGGAGTTTTAATTTAATTTGGGTACACTACTCACCTAACCGACTTAGATTTAACCAATTACAAGTCATTTGAAACATTTAAGAGTCTAATTTGATCTGATATGAGTTTTGACCCATTAATACAAAGTTTTGCATTTTCTTACAATTTTCCAATGTATTTTATAAAATTTTATTTACACCATATTTCTTAAGTTTATGAAGTCATTATAACTTACAAACATGTTTACTTTCAAAGCAAACTTTGACTACCAAATCTTTTGTTTGACTTTCAAACGTCAAACTTTCCATTTTATACTTATTTTGCCAATTAACCAATAGTTTCATTTATAAATGACTCCATCAAGTCTATTTTACTTTTTTTTAAATATTCTTATTTTATTTGTTTGATGAAATGTATTGTTATAGATCTAAGAAAATATCAATGATGAATTTTTTAAATATCAACGATGACTTTATCCAAGATTAAAAGTATTTGCATATGTTGGCTAGAAGTAAATAAATAAGCAAGAATTCATATGTTTTTAGTGGCATAATTGCGTAAAACAAATAAAAGCAAAGGAACACATCAACAAGAAGCATCACATTCATCAGCGAACTCTTTTTACTAATTTGTTATATAGGGTTCTTATAAATGCTACAAAACTCTTTTTACTCACTTTGGCATTTCGTCAAACACTTGTTGTGTGCCACAAAACAACCACAATTTACCCTTGTTGCACACATTTACAATGAAATTTAGAAGATGAACCAAAGATCAAAACCAATAGCAGGAACATAATACTCTGATACAAGCATATCATTGAATAAATCTAAAACACACTTATATTAGAAAGAATAAAATCAAAAACTCCTTACAGATTTGCCACCGGAAATACCCACGAGAATAGTCTACTTATACAGGCAATCCATTAACTCAACGCACACCCAACTTTAATATTAGCTCTATGCGTTGAAGCACCGGGAAACTTCAATCGTCATTTACAAACACAATACATACAAACAATTGAAGGGAACGTAAGAACATATCCATAGCAATTGCTCGGACTTGAACATTGAAGGGTATCAACACATGTAGTCGAGAACAGAAGCAACTGAATCATTAGGAAAGAAAATCGCCATCGCCTAATTGAATGGCCAGAGAAAACAAAACGAATCGCATTTAATGGCCCTAATTGAACACTAAAAGCAATTATGTACATTAAAGAACCTCACAATTGAAACCGAAAAGAAACTTACCCATTTAAGCCTTACATTGAATGGTCCTAATTGAACACTAAAGCAATTATGTAAATTAAAGAACCCAACAATTGTAAACGGAAAGAAACTTAACCATTTAAGCACAACTTATAAAAACAATAAAAAGGCCAACTTATAAAAACAATAAAACGCCCAAAATTCTTACATAATGACACATCACTAGACTCTACTAATTGACTTCAATTTTAAAAATGACGGTCCAAAACCAATGCCACATAGGATTGGTGATATGCGTTTTACATACCAGTTTTATATTTATAAATCCGAGTTATTTATCACGACTACAACACAAACATGCAAGAGAACCTAATCGTATCGTAGTACAGTAAATAAGTATGGGTGTCGAACACAAGGGGAACGAGTATTGATTTTAAATATAACTATACTAATTAAATATTAAACTAAATCAAACTACTAAAAAGCAAATAAAGGGAATTTTGTGTCCTAACTTGATTAAAGCAGACAAAGTTTCAAACTTTAATACTAGGAGTCAAAGAAACAATAATTTCAAGATTAGAAAAGCAATAAAGCAAGTAACTTTTAGATTAAAACTATCAAGAATGTGAAAAGTCTCTACTCAGACTTTGAATCATCTCTTCAATTTAGCAGATTTCAATGAAAGTGCCACGGATAAGCATGTAATCATATACCGATTTCTAATATGGCTAAATCTTATGGTCAGACTCACTAGCCTTATTATTATAGAAACATTAACCAAAAGATCATGGCTTTAACTATTTCTATAATTAGTCAATTTATTCGTGTTATGCTAAAATCTATTGATTTGTTTAAGTTACAAAATCAATCAATTAACATTAAATGGTCATGACATGCAATTGCAAACACATTAAAGTTTAATTCTTTATAACCTAACCCTATGATATGGTCAGTCACTAGTCATGAATCCTAATAGTCATAGAAACTCACGATTAAAGCAAACATAGCTAGAATGGTCATCTCAACTATGAAATACTTAGCAATAGGTATAAAGTAAGCAACTTTAATACATTTGAATATTTGAAAAAGCTAAATATAACAAATATATAGTTTCATATTATCCAAATCATTGAAATCAAACTAAAAATCAAAGATTCATCTAGTCTAAGCAGAGATTACATAGCTTTTAGTCTATAATTCAAGATTTACAACAAATGAATAAAGTGTACCAAACATGATTGTAATGGCTAACCGAATATAGATCTATGATGTAAACTCCAAATCTTCACTTCTTTAAGCCAAATCTTCAAGATCTAAGCTCCACAATCTCTTAGATCTGAAAAACGTCGCCTCTAGAACTCCTAGGGCCGGCTAGAATTGGTGTCTATCCCCTTTTCAAATCAGAACAAGTGTTTAAATAGTATTTGAATTCGGCCGGAAACGCGTCCCGTCGATTTCTTGGACGAGTCGCGTCGCGTGAACTTCGCCAGACTTGTTAGACCTAATCTACGAGAACGCGTCTCATTTTCACATTGAACGCGTCTCATTCATCAATTTTCAGATTTTTTTATTTTTCTTCAAAACTTGATTCTTTTTCCGCTTTTCTCACTTAAACCTCTCGCCATACTCTTTTGCAACATAATAATCATGATTTATATACTCATGTTCTTAGAAATCATCAAAGACTAAAACCCTATTATCAAAAATTTTAAGTTTAATCGTCAAAACCTACTCAATCCATGTCTAATCCTCAAAAAGTCGAACTTCAAATAAGGGCTTACTGTTCGATCGACCATAGCCCTAAAACCTTGAAATAAATAATTGAAATCCTTCTACAAATCATGAGAAATACATAATTAAGGGTTAATACTACTTACTTGATCAATTAGCTTCACCAAGATGTCATGATTCCTCGATTCTTCTTCTTCCTCCGTCGACCATGACCCAAGAAACACGCGCACACGTACCAGCCCTTTAAAACTGCCGTATGAGGCTTTTAAGCCTATTTAAGATTTTAACCCTAATTTAAATTTTCTTTTAATCACCTTTAAATTTTCCTTTTAGTCAACCTTAACCCTTTGGTTTGTTCCTTTGTTAAAAATCTTATAAAACGACTATTACTAAACCCCAAACGAACATAAACGAACCATCTTTGTTCTTTACATCGATAATCTAAGCGCGTTAACGGATTATATCCACCTTATTAAATATTCGTGAGCGTATGTAATAAATTCTCTATTCAAACCTTGTTTAATTATCTTAGATTATATTATTTCGTTAAATATATTTACATATACATAATTTTTCGAAACGTGATCGTTACAAAAAATTCTACGAATCAAATGTCACCTTAATTAATTTTCATGTGTAATTTCTGCACATATGCTTGAATTTTGTTCTTTTACTGAGAAGTTGCATTAATTTTTCATTAATGATATATAGAAACGCATCAAATATATCTTAAATTTATATTTTTCTAAATCTATTTGAAAATATATGACAAGTAGATAATAAAAATAAACATTGCATTAACTTATATTATTCGATCATGCATGTTGTCTACTAGTGTATGTATGTATGTATAAGATAAATTTAATTAGGGGTATATGAGGAACTTAAATTTATAGAAATGTGACATCTGTTCAGCCATATTCTCCAGTCATTTTAAGATTAATTTTCTTTTTTCTTTTACTTATTAGGTTTTGCTATCTCTAATTAAAATATCTTATAAACACAATCTACAATTAATTAAAATTAAACAGATTATATCAATGAAAATCATTTTTCCTCTTAAATTAGATACCGAACTTTGATATATTTTTGTTTTATGAAATTTTTGTGTCTAAATTCACGTTTGAATATGGGGTCAATAATGCTTTAATCATCAAAGTTTTCGTTCAATTACGGTTTAACCATCAAAGTTTTTTCTAAACGATTTTACCATAAAGTTTTGAACTTTTTGTGATTTAAACCTCTCAAAGTTTTTTTCAAATGGTTTAAACCTTAAAGTTTTGTTAAAAAAATCGGATTAATCACTTAAGTTTTGTATGGTTTTCGATTTTACCCTCTCTACTTGATTATGTATTTTAGTTTTATTAAAAAACTTAATAAAACATTGAGGGTTAAATTATTTTCTAATAAAAATTTAAGGGTTAAGTCGTGTAGAAAAAAATTTAAGGTTTAAACAAAAAATAAAGTGTAATATTTAACATTAAATCATAACAAATTCAAACTTTATAGTAAAATCATTTGAAAAAAACTTTGATGATTAAACCAAAACTGAATTAAAACTTTGATGGTTAAACCATTATATTGACCCTTGAATATATATACAAACTGTAATGATTTTTCCCGACTTTTAGCTAGGTTTTTCTGACACTTCATACGGCAATGGTTTATAGATGTAGTGGGTACGTGATTCAAATAAGAATGAATATTTAGGTGAGAATGAGTATTTAGGTGAGAATGAGATACTTAATCCTGATCATTCATTTGATTTGATCGGATGATCTATATTTGGTCTTTCATTTTTTTCATTACTCAATCATGAATTGCAACGTGTGAATTGCAACTGTTAGATCTAATATATCAACATTTAATCAATAACTACGATTTGTTATCTCATTCTCAACTAAATATTAATTTTCACAATAACCCTATTTTATATATATATATATATATATATATATATATATATATGTAGAGAAATCTTGACGAACTAATAGAATCCATCTTGGATAATCGTTTGGATCGTGTGCAAACACTTTCCTAAAGTAATTATTCGTCTATATTGATTCGGGTTTCACAAAATTACTTTGGGATAATCCAAAGATTTCCTTCTAATGTTCTATGTAGAAGAAGAGCGGAGGAAAGGAACCAATGATGATATATACTGTTCTTCAATCATGACCAAAACCAAAAATAACTACCAACCAACTAGTATGTTATTCTCATGGGAAAAATGTGGATCGTGTCTTTCGGCTGCCACCCCCTTGACACCTGCCCAGTATTCAATTAACTAAAACAAGTGTGCACTCGCACCTCCTAAACTCATATTAGTGTATGTTGAAGACTCATTTTGGTCTCTAGTAAGCCATAATTAACTAAAATATAGTTAATGACACTGAAATTACCGATATTCCTCCCCAATTTTAGTGTAATCCTCGATTTACTAATTAAAAAGAACAAACAAACTTATGCATAAATGAAAATTTCTTGAAGACTGAATTTTCATATTAGTATATTATACATTCCAAATATTCGAGAATCAGGGTGTCCCATGGATTGAACCCTTCAACTCATATGAATACATGAAGATAATATACACATAAGTCTTTATGATAATCTAGTGTTATACTTGGCACTACACAAGCCGTGTGTCCCTATCCATTCATGAGCATATAGAAAGCAAAGTCCAAGCTTCTTGAAGCGGCAAAACTTCATACTCACATAGGTAGCTCTTTTATATCATGCACCTGCATTTGCATTTTTTTTTTCAAAATAACTATTAAGAAGATAAAACTTCAACCTAACCATTACTTGCAGGTCTAAGCACATACCTTGGGATGATACATATAGTGTGCTCCAATATCTAAATATAAGCTTTCCACATTGAGTTCAACTTTTAATGTTGTATTAGAAGGGAATTGGGTATCTTATCACTAGATAATTTAGTTGGACTTTAATATCCCATCCCTATTGCAGACTTGTGTACCAAATTTCTAGCCAACCCTTTTGTGAAGTGGTTAGCTAAGTTTTGTTGAGAACGTACAAAGTCTACTAAAATCACCCCATGCATGATCAATTCACGAACCATACTATGTCTAACACCTAGGTGTTTAGATTTGCCATTTGATATTTCTGGATTTAAGTATGTTTTTATCCGTCAATATTATGATTATTACATGTTTATTATGCATAATTGATCATATTATACACCTAAGTATTGTTTGGGGATGTTTCAGGTTAAACGTATCAGAAAAACAGAAGAAGTAGCGGAAACCGGGCGAAAAACTGAAGAAAAACGAAGAACTGGTTGAAAATCAGCAGCTTGCTCCGCGAGGTACCTCTTCGCGCCGGAGAGAAATCTCTGGAAAAATGTAAATCGTGTGTCTCGCTCCGCAAGGTCGTCAGCAGGCCAAAATTATAAATTGAAATTTTAGGTTCAAATCGATCTCTTGCATGGTGGCCGACTCTAACACGCCCCTGGAGCCAAGAATGACCAGAGAAGACTCTTTTTCATCATTGGAGGCTTGGGGATTGAGAATCAACCGTCAATCATCATCGAGTGCAATCCGGTTTGTCTATATTTAGATGTTTTCTGTTTTAGTCATGGATTACATTAGATTTCTGATTGTTCAAAGCCTGTCTATGGGCTAATTCTTTTATGTATTCATCATATGATCAAACCCTAGCATGATACTACTTGATTTCTTTGGTTAATGTATGGATTGATCCTAGTTTTCATGTTTATTCAACCAAAGCTTCAATCTTTATTGGTTTTAACTTTCGTTTCTTGATCTATGACTTCTATTGAATATAAATCGGATGTTTTTATAATGTATTTGCCTCTTCAAATGATTTATCTATGAATTGTTTGAGGGTTTACTCGAAAAAGTAATCAGGATCTAGTTACCATAACCTAAACTAAAAGATTTGAACTTTACCATCACAGACATGATTGGGTTTGTTAAATTCATTTTAACATGGTTGTTGAATTATGAACTAGGTTGGTCTTAGATGAGATAATCAATCGGAAGTTGTTTGTCAAATCTTTTATATAATAACTATATGTAATCCGGAAATTAAGCATAGTTAAGCCATTCCATGTTAACCAATTAAAATGATCTTGAGAAGTATTGAATTGGAGGGAGAGATTAGGGTGGATATGTGTGTTTTTATCGGTTTGCTCGCGCAAAAGTATTAGCAATAGTTTAGTTGTCTAGTTTAATTAGTTTTCTAGTTAAATTTCACTTTTAAAACTGAAAAACCAACTTTAGGTTATTTGATAGTCTACCATTCGTTTTGGTTCTGAACTACTTTCCGTGGATATGATACCCTTACTTGCTTCTCCTGTCTTGCCTCTCATGTGCTACTGCACGATTAGGTATACTTGCCTATAGTGTGTGCTAGAAAAAGTTGATTTTTTTACTTAATTTTTATAACTTAGATTTCACACATCACCGCTCACGAAGCGACAAGGAAAGATGTGGAACGGGCTTTTGATGTGCTTAAACAACGGTGACACCCGAGTAAAATACGTAAAGTAATGTACACTTGTATCATATTACACAATATGATATTGGAAGATGAAGGCCACGTGATTTGTCCGTTCGACGAAAACGTTAATCAA